>CAAKMY010008456.1:0-26875 GCA_901111285.1 Corrigiola litoralis
ACAAATAACTTATTTATTAGGGCTTTATAAATACAACTTATAAATAATATTAAATGCATCTACACTATTCATAAATATATCACATAAATGTTAAATATTAGTAATATACATATATATTATATAGTTATAATTCGTTTTTCAATATGACATATGATTATCGATAATATTCACATCATTGTACTTAAAATCTAAATTGCCTAAATACTATTGAATTATACTCGCTATGGTTGACGTATGTATATACATGTATCTATTTGGTGTATACTCACTATGATTGATTAATAAAGTTTAACAAATAGGAGATATATACTACGTAAGTAGGGTTAGTATATTTACTTTAATACCCACCCTCTCACATCACCTTTTTAATTTCCTTTTAATTTTAGAAACCCAAAAAATGTTTGTGAGAGGGTGGGCACCAAATTGTTACCCACCCGGTAGGCCTCTATCATCTTAAGGCCTTGAAGCTGAATGACAATGGATCACAATGATCACAAAGTCAATGTTGACTGGGCTCCTATCGTAGATGTCGCAACAAGAGCCCAAGTTGGTTGAAGAAAAGTGAAGGCAAGATATTTTTACACCAAACAACGTGAGGACAAAATGTAGGCCCAGCAACTTAGTCGCCTTATCGTTCTGTGATGATTAGTCCCACTGTCAGATTGGATAGGAAGTGAAGGCAAGAGTAACTTTTCTGACCTCAGACATTTTCATCTGTAGCATGAAAACGACCAAGTGTAGAAACACCAGTGGATTATTAGCCTTGTAAAGCCAATAGGAAAACACAGCCCAAAATTGTGCTACACCAACCCTTTGATATGTTTTTTTTTCTTTTCATAATAAAACAGTACTCCGTATGAGTTATACAAATATACACTAACACAGTAACACTAGCGTTGAGTTATATACACCAATCCATGGACCTTGCTTATATTATACAAAAACTACCTTTGATCGAAAAAAGTTGTCTATAGCATTACCTGCATAACCTTGCTTCGACCATTCTCCACAATATTGCTTAATTATTAATTGCTAAGGGAAATGGTTTAAATTTACAATTAGATGGTTTTGTACAAGACATTATGCTATTAATATTTGGTCATAAGTTCATAAGAAGAGATATTCAGGCCAATTTGAACTCAAGACATATACTTGATGAATGTGTATATTATACATATTTCTTGATGAATGTTTACATTATATTTAGTGAATGCGTATGTTATTCTAGATGATTTTTATGTCTTATGAGCATCCCTACCAACAATAGGATAATATTCTTCGTGGTACTGAAGGCAATAGATAGTCCCTGCCAAGTTTGGTTGCTTCATTCACAAGAGTTAGGATCCGAATCTCTGACCACTTGTTTGTGGGATGAAAGTCCTTACCATTCACACCAACCAATTTTGGTATTATTGTTGATAATTGTGTAAACTATACTCCCTATAATCCAAATTTAGGTTTATATTTGACATTTTGTGGTCAAACTTTAGAAACTTTAACCTTAAATTCCTCGTAAAATATATAAGAACTTGATGTGAAATCAAAATATTTTCATTTGTTTTCAATATTTGATTCATAAAATTTATTTTTTATATAAATATTTAATATCTAAATACAAAAAATAGTGGCCAAAATATTACATTAGAGACCGTAGAAAGGCAAATGTAAAATTATATTATATTTGATAAATATGACATTTATATATTTATCTATAGCAAATATGTTTTTATGGTAAATATAATATATATAAAAAACTATATACAGAAAGTGTATGATATAAAGCTATGCCATTTATAAAAATAATAAATTAATTAAAGTTGTGGAATTGCGTCGTACCGCTCTTTTACAGATACAATAAAATTGGTAAAGACATCAGGCCAGGACGTGTGTGATCATATTTCCATCGCAAAAACAGATAAAGATTCAAAAGCAAGGGCAATATGACATCTCAAAAGGATGATGCCTTTCCCTTCCTCATTGCGATACCCTCTTATAGTGTTGCCACATCGCCATATATTCATTTGAAGGACCACAATATAAATTAGAGTAAGTAAAGAAGGCTCAGAAAGGTTCCAATTACCCACTGTCTTCGGATCTAGGACAACGGGACACCTGAATTTAGAGAACACTCTAGGAGTCGACTGTCTTCCACATTATCTACTTTGTGTATGGAGGAAGAATCATATCCCTTGAATTTTCTATTTTATTAGTAAGGTTTCCAAGAAATAGTGACACGATGACACCAGCAATTTCACTCGTACCTTCGTCGCCATCAACTCAGCGCATGTTTTACGTTGGGGCAGACAAATAGAGAAACACTATGTCTGTATAGGTCATTCTTGTTGTGCTCATCATGTGCTTAAGTAACACATTTAGAACATGTTTTTCTTGTTTACCAAAAAAAAAAAAAAAAAGCCAATGTATGCTCACATAAAATTAGAACACTCAAAAGTAAAATCCAAAAAAATCTAACTTATATAGTTATATATAGCAACCGATCAAAAAACTATGCGAAGGACATCATTAGTATGAGTTTTAGACTCGAAATCTGAATAATTTGTTAAGATATACGGAGTACTCCGTAACTAAAATTGGGTGACTTGGTGAGCAACCCAAATCTGACTTATACCATATAATCAAAGCTATCAGACTCACCGGTATAAGTCTATATGTACAAAAGAGATAACATAGAATTATTCAGATCTCTCCCCCCACCCATTCTACTTAAATTATTATATATTTATATATAATTACATTGATGTACTAGATCGATATCAGATCAACTAATGTCTATTGGCTAGCTCCCACTTAACCCGTCGAAAAAGATCAAAGCTTTGTTAACCCTCACTGAGATTTATCTAAAGCAAAAAAGAGAGTTGATACTACTAGCTTGATGAAAGCGTTGTTAAGCTTAATGATTAAGTTTACAACCATCAAATTCATGTCAACTATTGCATGTAGTTCTAATTAATATGATGAAGCTTTACATTTCTTATATATGAAAATGAAATTATTAAAGCTATGGAAATTATGTGGAAGCTTTAAACTTCGGAAAAACTAAGGAGAGAACATGAATAAAGAATTCAAAACATCTTTTATCAAGTGATCACAATGTAACATATGTATATGACCATCTATCTTATCATTCTTATAGTTAGACAATGTGAGTTTTTAGGATGAACTCAATATTTACGGTGTAGAAGCGAAATTGAGTTTAGCTAAAAACTTGAAAAGCTCATAGCTTCTTATACAGTCAGACCATCTTGCGTTTTTCTCCAATTATTAATAGGCAATTTTATTTTTTTGACAAAAAGAATAAGTGACAGTAAAACACTGTAGAACACACATCCAGAACTTGTTTATTTCGAATATCTCAAATCTTAAGGGCTTTTTATATGCGAATTGTTCTAGATTTGCCTTGCTGATAGAGAATCTTGGATTATAAAGAGTGGTAATCTAGAGCCTAGAGGATACTACGTACTACTTAGCTGGTAAATGCATTAACTATATATAACAATTAGAGCGAATAATTTAGTACCAACTTTTGTTTGGTGTTGGCACTAGTTTACGTGGACAACAAAACTTTTCTGAAAGTGATAACCTAGGGGCTTGTCTTCCAATAGTGAAAGACTCAAATTAAAGTATATATGTACCGTATGACTTTTGCTTTTGTAGTAGGTTGCTTTTCAAGCATTTGACGAAAGAAAATATACACTATACTATTGTCAATGGATTATGCAGACTTCTCTTCATTTTGAAGTCTGATCTCCTTGTATGTATACGGAGTATGTAATGTAACTCGGTGTGGTAAATCTTGACCCGCTGAAGTAGGCTCAGTTCCTACACCTCAGTGAAAGAGAGAATTAAATGTACTAGTTTTAGTTAGTTAGTTTGCCCTGTTGCTAATAAACCAAGCTTTGGTTTGTGATTTGTTACAGCTTTACTAAAAGTCAAGATTTTAAGCCCTTTAACTAAATCCTATGTCTGGGTAAATTATGATCTATATGTTGCACGATTGGTTATAGCATGGGATCAGATCTAGTATTGCTTTTGAAATTATAAAGCTAGGTTGTGTTTGTCACGTCATTTCAAATAGCTTATTAGCTAAAAATGATTTATTTGACTCAAAGAGAATTGTTTGACCAAAGTTAAATTTGTTTAATTGGTTAATGTATTTTCTTAATAACTTAAGTTTTCTTTCGCTTATAAAAAATAAGGTAGTTCTTTTTGTTTGAAATAGAGAAATAAGGTAATTCAAATAGCTTAATATAAAAATAAGGTACTAATCATTATTTTATTCTATTTTCACCCTAAGATTTGTTACCAAATGACATGTCTACCCATTAAATCTTTAATATTATTTTCGCCTATGTATATCTTTAATGTCATTTTATCAAATATCAATACTTATATAACAAATTCCACCAAACACTTCTATTAAATCGCATCTACCTTATTAGGTTTCATATTTCAGCTACTTAATCATAAAACATATCGATTTTCAGTCACCTTATTAGTTTTCAGCTACCTTATCAGCCTATTTTGCCAAACTTCCTAGTCTTTCATTTGGCCACAATGGAGACGTACATAACATAATCCTACTTTGTTATATTCTAGCTGGATTCTCGAATATGCTCATCTCATGTAAGCTTAATTGGTACGGCCGTATGATCCCGTTTTGCTTTAATTCCGTACGTGGTATTATATGTGTTCAAATACATATATGACCATATTATACACTTATATATACGGTTATACCGGCCTACTATGTAATTTTTGACATGTATTCTATGTATACCGTATACGTAGGATATTGCATGTAATCGTGTCTTATTTAAATTGAGTGATCGACCTTAGTTCACTCTTAAGAAGAAGAAAAAAAAAACAGATAGTAAAAGATTAAACAATGGCTGATGACCGAAGCTTCTGGCTTGCCACCTTTTACAGATGCCGTGAGATAATGCGATAGTCATTAACATTGTTTTAAGATAGCCATTCTTGATTGGCTGAGACAAACATATCGGTTTCGCAGCACCTTAGCTTGAGCCTTGAGGTATGAGCAAAGTGCACTAAAGTCACAAATCTAACCAAATTAGGGCCTAAATTAAGGCGTAGTTCGGGGGTTTGTTAAAATCTAGTTTGTGGAGTAGTACTACTGTACTAGCTAGTGCTAATAAATATTTTCGTAGTGGGTACTATTAAGCTTAAACAACTTAGCTCTTTCAAAGGTAACGGTTTAATTTATCTTATAGACCATGCGTGACTTAAATTAGTCGACGCAGGCACGTAGTTAGAGGACAACGGATATGGTTAAAGAGATTAGTATCTGAAGAGGGAAACAAGGGAGGGAACTGTATGCGGCTCAAACTACAGAGAACATATATTGGTTATGTACATTTTGATGATGTCATTCTAGCAGTTTATTAATTAAGGGCCTAAATCATTGGGCAAAAACATATCCTATTCAATCAATATATATATTCTAGGCTTGTAGATCAGATGTTTAGGTGCATACATATAACATGCTGTTTGATATTGCCAATAGACGACAATGGTGGCTTGAAGTTGAAGGGCAATTTGATTAGGCAATAGCCCAACTCACCCATTTCTACTTGTGAACTAGTTGTAACACAAATTATCTAGTCATATATTAAGTTAATCAGATTATTTTAGTATGTATTAACATATCGTATGAAATGATCGACCACTTTAAACCAAAAAGTAAAAAGTGATAATTTAAGATTTTAAATAATCTTTCTATACTATGGATAACCATTTTAGCTTGAAAAAAAAACTCATCTAATTTTAATTTAATCTTAGACAATTTTATACAACTTTTATAATAGTCATTCACATTTTTTCTACCCTGAGCAAAGCTTGATAATTTGTAAATGATCATCTGGATATGTTAGGCTATAATAATTATGTTTTTGTGTGAACTAACTTATTAAGCCTTTATAAGTACATGCCTATAGCATAGGATGATCTTATGTCATCTATAACACCACAAACCAAGCAATGGATATATAGGTTTCTTAATTATTCCTCTAATGGTAAAAGAATGGAGAGCTCTCTACTAATATATCAGTTTCCCACTATCCTTAACTTGTATACATTTAAGTATTTATTTCTCTCTTCGGTCATGCATAAGGTTAAATAGGCCTCATAAAACGTATTGTGTATATATTTATTGATTGAGCCTTAATCACTAAAACTACTAGCTGATGGAGAGCTAGCTATCTACGTAGTTTATTAAGTGAAACACACCCCCTATGATTTGAATCTAGGACATCCTGAATACTTCTCGCTGGTAAAGCTAATATCAGTGCAACCTTCATTGCGTTATTAATCTTGAAAAAAATTTGATTATTGCACATGGGGATGACATTAGTTGTAAGTTCCAACTTCCCAACGAATCATTTGTATCAAGCTAGCTAGATGCGCATCTATCCATTTGATGACTTTGCTTACTCAAGTAAAAGATATCCGTGATTAATTAGTCTATGTATCATCTGTACTAATGTCAGCTAATTAGCTGGTTAACATCAAATTAGAAAGTTGGAAAGATAGGAAACAAGGGTGGCCTCTGTCGGAATAAACACACACACCAACTATATTAATCATTTTTCCAAGTTCTAATATATCTTTGGTTAAAGTTGCACCTTATGTTTGGTTTGGGGGAGGGTGCAACGATTAAAAATTAACCAAAAGCATAATGAAGGAATCTCAGCATACCATGCGCATCTTCTTTCGCAAGATCTTTATCTGATTAGCCAATAAATAATCACTAAACAGTACACAACTTCGCTAATCAAGGTTGCCAACTTTGAAAGGGAATCTCTTTGACAAATCCCCAAAGTCTCACTCAACCCTCACGAAGCTTTTACTCCGCTATATCTCTCGCTCACTCATTTTCATCCTTATCTTCTTTTACTAGTTAACAGCATCAACGTAACTTTCACCCTTCCTCAAAAAAAAAAAAAAAAAAAAAACGACGCTAACTTTCACCCAAGTTACCTTGCATTGTAAATTCTGTTGCTTACGGAGTTACCAGTTATAATGGTATCAACTTGACATAGGATATTCGATGCTACTGTGGATAAGCTTAACCTTGGTTATTAAAGATCAAGATTTACTAGACGTTAGACATGCATGAAGGAGTTCGAATGGTAGTCATTTAAAGATACCAATGGCACATATTTTCATCCTTATCTTCTTTTAGCTTTTGCTAGTCACCTTTTTCTGCATTTCTTTACAGTTTAAGTCTAGATTGTCTAATAAAGTAGCCCACTGTTTGGCTCATTAATTATCATCCGTGGGTGATAGGTTAATAGAATGTGGTCTGAGGGCCCCCCTCCCGGTCTTGAGGTTTTACTGGCTTCTGAAGTTTTGTTGATTGTTTGAGTTCGGCCTTCGAGCCTTGATATCAAAAAAAAAAAAAAAAAGATATCAATGGCACATATGAGTAGCCTTTTTGTATATAAGAATGGGGATGAATTTTGATCATGACTTCCCAGTTTGTAATTTCTCAAAAGACATTTACTTAGGGTGTATTTGGTAAATCATTTCAGTCACCTTAAATTTTAAGGTTGTTCGATAACACAACCTGAAACATATTTGCGTTAACTGAAAAATATAAGTTACTTGGGTTACTTGAAAAAGAAAATTCCAGTCATTTGAAAAGGTTTTAGTCACATTTTAAGGTTTCAAGTACCTTTTTAGTCATACATGTAGACTGTAGTGAAACCCCCCCACCCCGCATCTGAATTAGCAATGTGAAATTAACGAATAATTAATTATACTTTATACAAGTAACAATATTTTGTATAACGATCTTAGATACAGTAACCTAATTTTGGTAAATTATTAGGTGCTCCCACCTTAATTTCTTGTATTTTTTGTCATTTTTATTGCACCTTTTTAGGTACAAGAAAAATGACAAAAGGTACAAAAATTGACGTGGGAGCACATGCTCTCGGAAGCATGGTATAGATGGTGCCTAATTTTGGGATGTGATGTTAATTCATTCCTTATCTTTTGTGCATCTACTAAGCAAAATCCTCTTTGGAACAATTAGACGTGATTGTGAAAATTTACAAGCAGTCTATGGAGTGTGTGTGACGTACTTAGCATTTAGCATAACAAGATTGGCGATAAAGAAAGGACTTATAACGCATTGACGGAAAAAGGATGAAAGGCTAGTAAGCGCTCTTTTATCCATTCATCACTTGACCAAACTACTACTAGTATAACTGTAGAAACAAACAAAATATAGACCAATATTTGCCCCACCAATACGGAGGTTAGGCTATTGGCCTACGCTCCATCGTCCTCCAACTTGACTTTAACAAGTGACCCCCCAAACTTTCGATCTTCATCTTCTTCTTCTTCCTTTTTTGATTTTGATTTTGATTTTTGATATATACTTGTATTCTATTTCTACATATCCATTCATGTGCTAAAGGCTGATAACCTTATCGTTCTCTTCTTTGTTTTTTACTGAAATGGTGCGTTAAAACGAAGAAAGTAAGACAAATGCTTGAATTCATGTCCAACCAAAATTGTACTAGTAAAAGTAGGCCTGCTTGTTATTCGATACTTAGCGGATTACTTCAAATTAAAATTAAGAAAGTAACTGTGTTACTCAGGGATAACTTTCGGAAGAAATCTAGTTACTCCAATATTTACAGAAACTTGAACCGATACTCCATTAGATGAAGTGTCTCTTCATAAACCTCTAGAAATCGTAATACTTTTACAATTATGTCTAAAAGACTAAAATCTAAATGCTGGCTACCATCTTATGTAAGCAATTGTCTTTTCATTGTTTATGTTCTAGCAAAAAGATGTAATGATTCTCGTACACAATATATGAAAACTATCACTCCTTGATCCTTCCCATGAGATAAATACTTTCAATGTTTAGTCACTAACTGGGCATGTAGTGTAAAAGAGGTTCGTAACACATTGTATGGAAGACGCAAGCTTTACATTTTTAGACCTATATGAATATCAATGCCTCATGCATATGCATTGTGGCAATAATCATGCAACACATGCCATTATCTTCTTCCTCTGTGAGATCATGATGCTAGTACACCATTGCCTCATCATATCGTTGTAGGTTAATTACGTAAATGTCCTTGATCTTGTGAGACTTAGAGATAGTATTTGAAATGTTTAATGATAGCAAAAATGGAGAGTTCTTTGTTTCTGTATGACTGGATAAAAACATAATTAAAAAGCTAATAAATATGATCATAAGATGCTTCATCTTTGTGTATGCATGTTGCATGAAACTTATAATTGTGATTGTGAAAGCGTTAGGGTAATCCAGTGATGTTTAGTTGGATGCATGTGGACAGTACACGTAGTGATTTAGTAGCTTGTTTTGGTTATGTTCCGAATCTGTTGGAGCGTAGTGCTTGCAAATTGTTTGGGCTATTTTGGTTTTGAGCTACAGGTGTAGATAGAAGAATATTTAGTAAGAATTGCACTCGGTACAGACTTTAGATATATAAGAAATCAGAACAAAAGTACTCAGGAGAGATACATTTAGCTAGCTAACGAAATACTCCGGAGCTAATGAAATATTCCGGAGCTAATGAAATCAGAACAAAGGTACTCAGGAGTAGCAAATGTTTTTTCAAGGACTTTTAGAAAAAATGGAAATGGTAGAAGTTGTCCAAAGAAAAAAAAAAAAAATTTAGTATATGAACTTGGTTGAACCAGAAAAAAAAATTGTACTACTAGACTTCTATGTAAATCACTATTGTTTTCTTGAAAGTATCTACTGTCCTCAATCTCGATCATTAGTCGTTCTACCAAAATCTGTAGAGTATATTTTCAAAAGCTACTTAATTAGATTCAGCATCAAAACCTCACAGTTAAAACATTTTAAATTTTTAATACTCTAGTATAATTAAGTTTGGAAACATCGAGTGTTGGACAAGAAGTGTGCTGACAATGGTGGGCAAATGCCGTCAAAAGTGGGAGGAGTGGGGTCCGCTGGAGGGCTTAACGTGAGAGGTAGTTTGGGTGGGCAGAGATGATTGGTAGCTAAAAGCTAGCGCAGGGGGGGCTCGAATTTCGAGGCAAAGAACGATGCTCGTAAATTGGCACTGTTGGACTAGAAAACGCCACACGTGGATAGGATAAAAGGAAAGTGGTCCTTTTCTGGGTTGTGCAATGCAAGGGGTTTAGACGCGTGTTACTTGGTATAGTTGCATCCCATGTGATTTTTACTTGGCATTCAAGCTCTCCTTTTGTCCTCTCATTGCCCTCTTTCTTTTGTGCGCTAGCTTCTTGCTCTTACAATCTTACGAGGACGAGTACTTGGAAGAGATTGGTTTCTGTTACTTTGATCAGAATCACCAATCACAAAGGGTGGTTTGTCTAAGGGGTTGTCTCGAGTTAGGAATTATCATATCCCTTTCCATAACACTAACTTTTTCCTGTAGAAAAAAAAAAGGATTCAGTGATCTTATATTTGTGGTGCTAGCTAGTTGCAATTAACTTCACTGTCACATATTGTTAAGCTTTAATTATTTTGGATGCTAATATTGTCCGAATTGTGGTGTGTTTCTTATGCATATTAATCTTAGGCATTCTTACATGAGCTTTTTCTTGGTGACTTAATTTGGTAATTAGTCATACTTTTGCTAGAATATATATCTTTCCAATTATAGGGGAAACTTAACACATTAGGTGAGCAAACAACATAGTGGATAAATGCGAGGCACTAAGATGTATGATGTACAGATGTAGAAAGATTGTCTAGCTTTGATGATATCTATAGGGTGTCTAGTTATATATTCTTTAACACAAGCCATTGACAAGTTTAATTTGACCACAACATAGAAATGGAGTAATGGACCACTTTGAATGTCCACGGACATTTATTTCACATCCTCTATCTAGCTTGTATTCTATCTTAAGTAAACCTATTGACTTGGTTTTGATTGCTCTATTCGAGCTGATCAATATCTCAGTCAATTTGTTGAATGCAGTGTAACTTGTAAGGAAACCAATTGTTAAACTCAAGGCCAACGATCATTTAACTAGTTTAAACAGACTTTCTAAGTAGCTCTATTTTCAGCAACTTGGTAACATATGATTGGAGTAATGGAAATCGAGGGCTCATTGTTAATGGTAGTAATTGTTATCTCTGACACCAAAAAGAGGGAAAGAATGTAAGATTGTAAGAGTTAGGTGAATTTTTGCGCCAATTGTTACTCTTGAACATTTTCTGCCACACTCTATTTGTTCCTTTGAACTGGTGAAGCATTATAGTATAACTCATTCACCAGTAAACACTCTGTCTCCTTAACTAAATCGTAGAAATCTATGACCACGTTGTCCAATAGTTGGGCTGCCAAGTATTGACGCACAAACTTTAGTGTTCAGTTTGTGGAAAACGATGAGCAGACGAGGAAAACAATAGTGGAAAGCGACTTTGCAGATGCCTATGCTCATGCTTGGTTGTGCCCCTAATCAGGAAATTATAAATCTTTGTAATTTATGAATGCGCTCTTCTTACATGTCTACATAGGTCAAACTAATGAGAATAGCTAGTAAAGTTCGCAACGTCAATCAATTACCTATTTCTTCTAGGCTTACTGCTTTAGTTGTAACAAAAATAGTCGAAATAATGTTCAACAAACAAAGTATATTTCGTAACATGCAGCTTGGATGGGGTGGTAAGTTTTTCGTGTTACAAAGGTATATGAAGGGGTTGTTACGGGATTCACAAATAACGCTCTTGCTATGGAAGTTCTTGCTATTAAAGAGGCGTTGGGGTGGGTACGGGTTTATAACTATACTCAAGTGACCATGTTCACTGACTGTGTCAATGCGGTCCATCTTATTCGTGGTCAATTTGAGGCTCCCATTGACTGTCAGTGGGTTTTTAGGTCTGTTAAGGAGTTTTGGATGAGGTTTGAAATTTGTCGGGTCATAAAGGTGGATCGTGCGAGCGTGCATGGATCATGTACACAGATTGGCTACTAGTGGAGAGTGTCTACCTATCTAGGAGCTAGCTTGTGTTGATGTTTTGGTTTGATTGTTTGGTCCTTGTCAAAAAAAAAAAAAAAACGGATAGAAAAAGAGCATTTTAATATCTTTAAATTAAATACTTAAGTTGCTTCTTGAACATTTTAGTGATACAAAGAAATTTTAACATCAATTCCTTGCTCATAATCTGATTAACACAAGACGTGTTGTAATTCTAAGTATGCTCTATTTGCCTCAATCAACTTCAATTAGTTTCATTTCTTTTTAACAATATTAGTTTCTTTAAGTTACATTAATTTCCTTCAACAAGTTTGTTTCCATTCATCTAGTTAACTAGTTTCAACTTCTTTTGGCAATTTTGCTTTTTACTTAGAAGGTTTAACACTGAGTACTATTTCGGTTGATATTGTAAGGTTTTTCTTCATCTTTAAGAACTTTTGTGAGATGAACTTTCTCATCCATGAGAGCATACAACATTATTATAAGTATGCCACAACACATTCTGATTCATAAAAAACTAGCAAGTTGGTCCTAGAGTTTAAGACACTACTATGCTGAAAAGAATTCAAACAACCAAAGAATAGAACTATAGTACCCACTTGCCCACATTTCTTCTAAGCTTTCTCCAAAACAAATCTGAAAAAAGAATTGAATTAGCCGAAAAATAGAACTGCTACTAGTCTACTACTATCATTACTTAAATTATAATCCATATCTTAATCCTAATCCAATAAAATCTTAACTTTTAACCAACCCATCTCTCGAGCCACGCGTCCTACAACACAAATACTTTAAGCTAAAAAGACTGAAAGAAGAGCTACAGCTTGGCTAATTGGGAACCCAAAAAAAGGGGAATTACCACCCAGTTGCACAACAAAACGCTAATGACATTACCAATACTTCCATCCATACACACCTGTACCGGACCTCCCTCTTTATTCACCTCTTTAACTAAGCCCTAGGTGGTCAGGGTTTGGGATCCCAACCCCCTATATTTTGGGTTACTATTTATCTGATTAGTGCTTGTCTTCGTTCATAATTTACCTGATTGGGCAAGCGAATTCGCACCCTACTTTCTCCCCTATATATATAGTGGAATGGGTGTCAGATTGGCTAACTACAGGGAATGACCTTATCCCTACTTGAAAGGGGAGGTGCCATTTATTGGTCTACTATCCATTGTTGGTTGTTATTCTTCTATGGACGTAGTTTTAAGTCACGTACGTTCTGGATTTATTATGTCCGTAGCATGTGCATGGGGTTTCTGTTTATGGGATGTGAACATACCCTTGCTTTCTTAGCTTATTCACATCACTCTGGTTTAAGCATATTATTCTAGATTCTATTGGATTACGATTACCGGATTTGGGAGGTGCAGTCTTGTTTTAAAGTCAATGCATGGATATCGGATATAGTGACATCATGCATATTGGATATAATTATATAGTTGGAGGTCGAAGGTAGACATGATGGAACGATTTGTTACTGGCATGTAGAGAAAGGATAGTCTATTTAAACGTTAGTATGACTAAAAATATGGAGTACTCCGTACTTTGCATTGTATATACAGCTTTAAGATGTATAGATGTAACACAATTATTTTCTTTCTTATCCTTTTATTATTATTATTATTATTATTATTATTATATTTACATCTTTGTTCGTGAATCTTTTTGGAGTATCAATTAGGCCTCCCTACGAGTTCCGCCTCTAATGTCTTCCCAAATTAATTAAGAAATCCATATGTTTGCATTAGTAGCCTGTCTTAATGCATGCATGCATGCACCCATACTCTCTTAATTACTTACTAAGTTACTAACCAATCAATTTTGGGCAAAACCGTTAATTCCTGCAACTTTGAGTCCCATTCCTACGAGAAATTATTAGGTGGTCCAGGACCACTACCTGGCATATAGTCCTAACCAATAGAAATATGTCATTTCCAAAATATGGAAAAATAACTTACAGACTTACCCTTTTCTCTCTCTTCTTTTTTCAAACACTTTACACTTGGCATATTATTAGTGGCATGGACTATTGGTCCTGGACCACTTAATAATTTCTCCATTCCTACCTACATATCTTTTAAAAAACAACAATCCGTTCCCTTTGTACTCCAAGTCTCCAACCTTTATAAATGGCTCTTCGTAGTTCCCTTTGCCCCACCCTCACAACACAAATCAGGCTTCTTTGCTTTTTTCTATAGTTTGACAAAGCTAAGCTCATACACTAACTAAAACTGTAGCACCATGCAAGTCGTTGAAGATGATCAAGTGACTCTAATCTCTGAACTATACCCCGGTTTATACACCCAAGTTAGCGCTCCACAACAAGGTAAACATTGATTTGTTTGATATCCCTCTTCGTTACATTTAGTAATTGATAAACATCATGTTCTTACGATGAAACTGGAATGATTAATAGTAGGGAAGTAAGGAACATATAGTATATATTTTCGTTATATTCGGACTAGCTCCTTCAAACTAATAAATCAACACATTCTACATGTGGGATGCATTGAGTAAAGAAAAATGACTTGACGATTAATGATATGATTTGTAGGCGATCAGCCACAGCCAAAGCGACGCCGGAGGAGGAAATGTAAGGGTGAAGGAAGTGGTTCAGGAGCAAAGAAGAGGAAGCTAAGCGAGGAGCAAGTGAATATGCTTGAGCTGAACTTTGGAAATGAGCACAAACTAGAGTCAGAAAGGAAAGATCGCCTTGCTTCGGAGCTAGGCTTGGATCCGAGGCAGGTGGCGGTTTGGTTTCAAAACCGAAGGGCTAGGTGGAAGAACAAAAAGTTGGAAGAGCAGTACTCCAAGCTCAGAAACGAGCATGATAACCTTGTTGTGGATAAGTGCCGGCTGGAAACTGAGGTATGCTGCTTGGCTTTTCTACATAGATAGAATGAGGCACATCAATATAGAGTAATATGCATATATAGAATGATGAGTCAATAAGCTTCACTTTACAGCAACGTCTGTTTTGATTCATATAAATGTGCTCTCAATATTACGTGACTTATATATTAGAGATTCTTGGACGTTTCTGAGACATTTGTTCCTTGAAAGGCTGAAGCTAATTACAGAAGTGATAACCATAGTTATATTGTATAAGTAAACTGCAGTGACTCAGTGAGATAGTTAGTATGCTTATTTTAAAAAAGAGTGAATATAAGTTTATAATTCTTTACTAAAAGAAAAAGAAAAAAAAAGAACACACTGATGATATAGCAAAATGAGTAAAATTGAACGCACAGCGCACTGTCAGATGAGATGAAAATTGAGACAAGCGAGGACTTTGTCTCTGCCACCCAGTTGTACCACAAAAAATGTAGGATAGTGCATGTTCACAACTCACAAGTGGGAGGTTGGTCCGTACGTTTTAACTTTTAAGTTGTTTAAGGTTGGCTAGAACTAGACCTTGGACCGTATGCATTATCTTCTAATCTTCTTGCTCCCCCAAAAATGTGACATATTCTTTCAGTCATTATATTTCTATATGCCGATAGTAATTTTTTGTTGCATTGGAGCTGGTCAGTGGTCACTGCAAATTACCATAAGAGGTTCATCTTAGAAAATGGCCAGCAAGTGTTGTAGGAGTATACTTCTTGTTCTAACTTCTAACACAAAGGAATATTTAAGATCTGGTTGATAAAGATATATATGATATGAAATTTTTTTATGTTCAATACAAAATAAATACACAAAGGGCCCGATATGGTGCATGCACTGGTAGATTACAAGTCTAAACAGCACACTAGTTTGATAAAATGTTTTATTCTAACGACTTCTTTTTACAGGTGCTAAGTCTGAAAGATCAGCTTGCTGATGCAAAAAACGAGATACAAAAGCTTCAAGGAAAACCAACTTCATCCTCTTCAATTGATAACCTTTCAATCAATAGTCCAAGCTCTTCACTGACGATTGATCATCAAGCTAATGTGATGGACCCTCAGCTGATGCTTAATGACCAGTTTGGAATGAGAGGATGCTTTGATGACAACATGTTCTATGTTTCTAATGGTGACTATGTATCTAGTATGGACTGGGCCATGAATCTCTATGACATTATGTGAATTAGTATAGCAGGATAAGTAGTCTTAGAAAGTAGTGTAGATATATTCATCATCTATGAATTGTAAATTATTAATTGCCACTGTTAACTTACTTTCATATTCCTCTTAATTTATGATATTTATAAAGTGTATTTGGGCAAGGATGAGGAATTTAGTCTGTAGTCCTATCTTCGAACTATGTATCTCTAGGTGGAATTGTGTATTATCAACAACAATGAACATTATGTGTTAGTGTTTATAAACCATGTAATAGTTAAGAATGGCTTATTATAAGTACATCTAGACCTCCCCAGATCGAACATTTAGTGACTTCTTAGAAATTAGTTGTTGCATGATTTCTATCGCGGGACACTGACTGACATTATTGTATATATAAATTGTATTCTTAGAGATATTTGTGCTTTTGCTTCGAATAATTTTATGTCTGCTCTGTGCCGTGTGCACTTGTTGGTTCATTCGGTTTTGCCTATCGGTGGTTGCACTTGCTGATCTTGCAGATTTTTTTGAAGCAGCGCTGTAATACGTAAATAATGTAATGGTTGTATAAGCTCCTAACCAAAACAGGATAGAGAATAGCATAAGGTTGATCATTACAGTAGTTTATATTCACAGCGTTCGAAGGAAACTAATCACAACCTACAGCAGGGAGGTATTCAGAAAAAAATAAAAGATACACTTCAATTTTAATAAGAGTAACCAGAAACATAGGAATATATTTTTGTCTATAATTACATAGTCTGAGTTCAAGTTTACAGCAGGGAGGTAAAAAAAGAGAAGATATATTTATTACATAATAGTAATCGGGATTGTATTAATATATTTGATGTATCTCTCATGTAAAAGAATAAGGAACCATGAGTACCCAACCAGGCTCTGTGTTTCTGTAGGTAAGACAAGTTCTATTGGGTACTTGGGTGTAGAGCAACATACTATGTTTCTGTCGTTGGCTAATGGCTACCACTGCTTTCCAGTGAAGGACAACTAATCGAAGTTGCTAACACGACACATTCTCGTTGATGCAAAAATGTACAGATCGATCAATTGTGCTTCACCTCAAGCTTTTGTGCTATAGCAGTGTCTACTACACAAAGTCTTCAAGAAAGGGATCTTACATTCTACAATGGCAAAAATGGGGTCCTATTAAGCCACAAGCCAGAGGAAAAAGGTTGACCAGAGAGTGACAGAAACTGAAGCTAACGCGTAAGTCCATAGCATAATTACTGAACATTCGCCCTGTCCTGCTCCAAACAGCTCTGTAATCGTGCCTGCAGTCGTAGGCACGAGCAAGAGATGCATCAAAGAAACATAATATCACACTCTGGCAGTAGGCGGCTATCATTTAAAGCATATCTAGCTATCACTTGCATGCCAACAATATAGACTCAATGTCAGATATTTTACCATGATGAAATTGAAAGAATAGTGAAAAGTTGAGGGGATAAAAAACTGAAAGGATGGGACAGATTGTTGACTGTTTGTATAGGGAGAAAAAAGTTACATACCTATACTCATTGCTGGAGGTAGGGCATATTGAAGCAGCAGAAGAAACACAAATAATTTATCACTGGATGGCACAAGACCAACGTCCATTGCACCCTTGACGATCAAAATTCCCAACAATGGAAGAATTATGTAACGAGTGACTAAGATGCCCATAACAACTCTAAGTTGAATACCGGATCCCTTTAAACCTGACCGGAACCAAAAAGAAAGCAAAGAGGTAAATTCATAATCCTCCCTAATAGAGTATATTAATATGAGTTAATTACATTAATATACTCTATTACTCCCAAAAGACAAGTAATATTGCCAGAATTACAGTTTCACAGTACACAATGAAAAAGGAGATTACCTTGGATAAGGTTTGCTCCGACTATTATGGTAATGGCTGGGATTGCTGCATCTCTGTATATCAGAGACTCAGTGTTTCAGAAAGCATGTTTCTTACTGTGAAGACGTTTTTGTAGTCCATAGATTAACTTGGAAGTTAACAAATACTCCGTAAATGATTGCACATTTTGCACAGCAGTACAGACATGTTTCAGGTACTAGTGAACCTTTATTCTTACAATGGTGAGCTAGGTAGAAAAGAAATGATTCGAGAAACATAAGTAGACAAAACTCTGTTGTAGGTTAGTTGTCTTCATTGATAAACATATGTCAAAGTAGCAACGAACTTGAAAAGGTTGAACAATAACCAAGGTAACGGAGGAGCAATTCTGGACTACATACCCAAGCATGTAAGTCGAATCTGCAATGACATGGAGGGGAGCATCATTACCGATCAGCAAATTTCGGATTGGAGAAATTATTCCAATGGTGAAAGCGATTATCTACATCAAAAAAGGTAGAATTGGTTCATAATTACTCAACAGAAATCGCAGAAGACATAGCTACTGTTAGTGCATCATATACAGGAATGTAGATATTCACTAGCTATCACCGACATAACACAACAAAATAAATCCTGGTCTCATAGTGTATGCATGCAAGAAAGCGAGCCTGCAAGCATTCCTACTGTGCAAGGACTGAAAATTGGAGAACAGTTGAACCATATACAAGTCCAAGTGACATTTCATCATAAAACCAATAAGCAATAAGGGAGTAACTCTCATGTAAGAAAAAAAAAAAAAAGAAGATAGTAATCCTGTTAGGCTTAATCATCAAACTATACAAGGAACAACTCTCTTGTGGGTTCTCAACATTTAGATCACAAAAGTTTTGGCTATCGGATGTTTCAAAACTAGATATCTTATTCTTCTAGAGGGTTCATAGCCCATAGGACACACATGACATACATCCACCTACGAAATTTAGAATTGAAGTATCAGAAAGAGAGACTAATTGGAGGATATGATACCGCTGCTATAGTTGAAGGTGCAAACAAGGCCTTCAAGTTGATCTTCTCTGAGATGGTCTTCAAGCATTGGTTTATTCTAAACGTTAACGGAATCTGCACAACGCAATACTATAAATTAATATAGCTATGCAATTAGCACTTAACTACTATAGGTCAAGGTTTTACCGCTGTAATGATGGATGCATTCTGATCCCTGTCAGAAGCAATGAGGCCATAATCTGTGGAAGGAAGTAGAGGTTCCTTATCACTGTCCATGTAGACCTCTTCATTTACTCCTGAGCCACTTCTGATTGCTATGCTTGGTGATTCTTCTGAAGAGATCCTCACAATGTTGTACACATACAACCATATGTATACAGATCCAATCTGAAGTAATAATACTATCAGCACATCGTGTAAAGAATACATAGCTTTACTTGAGCAGGTCTATACTCTAGTAGACAAATCATACCGCCATAGAAAGTGATGCATAAGATAGAGCATATTTCTCGCAGATATCAGTTGCCCCAAAAGGACTTCCTTTCTCTTTGCACATTGCAGGAATAAGAATGATGGGCAAGTTCCCCAGGTTCCCTGGGAGAATTGATTTTATGCCTTAAATTACATGGATACACAAGCACAGAGCATGTATGGGAGGATGACTATGAAATTGAGCTCAATTAAGGAATAAATGATTTTAGAACAGAAAAATGTATGCAGTATGCTGGTCATGTTCAAAGCATGAACTTGAATGGTAAAATTGCAATGACATAGCATATGAACCCTTTTCTTTTAGCTATTTCAAGAAGCTATTGGTTGTACACCTAAGATATAGAAATATTGAATGGTAAAACTTCCTTCCACGATCAACATAATATTCAGCTGAAACAAGGGAGTTTGTTAAGAATTTCATCAATGAATGCTTGTACTAAGCCTCATAGGCCGCAGTGCTAAAACATCCTTAGATCAACATGATATTGTAATAAAAGGAGGCTATGGCAGGTTTTAATTAAAATGTGCAGTATGTTGCTCCTGAAAGCACAACGTGGGGTAGAAATAGCTCAATTACCTGCTGAACATGCTCCAATTACGAGGCCCTTGAGATGCTTTGGAGCTCTTGTAACCTTCACAAGTAACCATCCCAATGCTGAGCCTAATATAAATGTAATCAATATGTTTACGGGCATGAACCACCTAAAACACAGAAGAAAACACCCCAGCATCTCAAATTTTAAGCTAACAAATAAACTGCGAGCAAGAACGCGCTATTCTGTACATTACTATACCATTTCACAAATAAACGGAAACATTAGGAGCATACAAAGTTCACAAATAAGAGGAACTCACAGGGTAAGAAAACTCTCAAAGGTGATAGTTTTAGCCAAGTTGCCACCCACAAGGCAAGGGGCCAAAACATAAAACACAAGCTGAAAACAAAAAACAGGACATTAGTAAACATCTTTTTTTATGACTTGTACTACATATTTACGAAAACTACGTTAATATAAGCATCAGTCCAATGTTTAATCATATAGACTAGCATTAGCCGTAGCAAAATGCAAGAAGAAGATTCACCAAAGAAAGGATATGAAACTGACTTTGTTTAAGTGATGACGAGCATTTTCACCCAAGATATCAACGCGGTCAAGAGCAAGAAACAAGCCAACACCAGTGATCAAAAGTACCTTAATAACTGGTATAGATGCTACGACAAATAGATCCAAAAATAAACCCATTTCTTGCAACTCTTAGTTGGTGTTATGCAACAGGAGATTGTTTCAGTGAATCTTCGGTCTCCTTACACTCTTTTCATCTCATACTCCGTAGCTTGCAACTACAACTTGCGTGTTATATCATTTCTTAGACTAAAACGAATGACAGCTTAGGAAAAGAGCAGGTGGATAAGACCTTGCTAAAATAATATGTGGTCTACTTAAGTGGGCAAGCTCCATTTGATTACTTTCCCACTTCTTAATTGGTCAATCAAAGATTTCCTACAACTTTTTTTCTGAACTCTTGTTGCTCACTGGTCAATAATACTGTTCCGAAATAGTAGTAGGATAGAATAATAGTCACGTTACACATTTTCAAAAAAAAGAAAAAATTTAGTCACGTTACTCGTATAGATCTTGTCTTACGCATGGAGAACTATATTTAAGCCAGTCACTCGAACTAAATAATGTGAAACTTGATTTACCGGAAAACAGAGAAAATCTAACGTTTGTCTCCAATTTCATCCACTTATGATCTAAGAATTATGCTTTTCGTCATTGACTCACATATTCCATCCCGAAGTCAGCTATTAAACAGATCTTTCTAGTCCATGACGGCGATGCAAGAACAGCTAAGTGATGCTTTCAGACAGTACTCAAGATTTTATCACCAATATGGTGGAGAGCAGAAAGCCACATGCCACATTAGAAGAGCAGTGGGGGCTAAATGTCAGGAGGCATACTGGCATAGTAGGTGGAAGTGTGGAACCATTAATGTCAAAACCTTCTTATTAATTGCGGGAATTTATTAATTGCATGATATGAGAGTTTTTATAATCATTTAGCCGCTACGGCCTACGGTGTCCTGAGATAGACCAATATTTACAAAAATGTTTTATACATGGAAGATTCTGTGGTAGCCCCCTAATCATTTTCAAATATTAGCTAATGCAGCAAAATTTTGCTTCTGTTCCTCCAAAGAAGCTCGGACCACAATAAGCTCTGTATTGCACATCCCCGTCAATTGCGTGAACATAGGCATTGTTTTCCTTGAATTTATAGTACTGTATGTCAGTGTGATCAAAGGCAGCTATCATTCCACAAGCCACAGAAAGAGGCTACACCAAAGAGGCATAGAGCGAGAGCGACTGCCGCTACAGAACAAGTCCACAACATTATAACCGAGCACTCGCTCTTACCAGATCCAAACAGTTGTAACTGTGCCTCCGGATGTAATATTGTCACTGAGAATTTCCCTTAAAGGCTAAAACAATAAATATAGTAAACAAGATGTTTAGAACACCAAGTGCGATAATGATTTTGTACCAATATTATTTGCAGGTGGAAGAGCCGAGAGCGTACTGAAGCAGCAGAACAAACTCAAATAATGCATTAGACTGCAGGAGACCAAAATTTACTGCTCCCTCGACAACAAGAATGCCCATCAGATATTTACCGAACAGCTATAATGCCACACACAATCCTAAGCTGAATTCCAGACCACTTTAACTCTGTAAAACATCGAATTCCATCGGAAACGATTCTTGTGCCAAATGGAACAATTAGGTACCAAAACAATAGCTGGAATAGCTGCTATTCTTTAAACTTTGGAAAATCGTAGGTGAAAGATAATTGTCAGTTTTCATGAACTGACCTAGTGACCTACATGTGTATTTGATTTTGGACTTATGAACTTTGAACAACTTACTTTTAGCAGTTTCTCAATCAGTCAACAACAAGGCCATAAACTTCAATTACAAGCGAATCACATTATCCAAAGAAACAATCTTGTTAATAATTGCGCTCAGATCATGTCTTCACTTCTTTACTGATGAATCGCGATCATCGATATGAGAAGCTATAATTGTATGCAAACCATATTCACACATTGCCGTCCTGATTTACTTGTTACATCAAAGATTAAACATAAATTACTAATTCACTAGATTCAACAAATTCTAGTAGTTTCCATCACATAAATCATAAGTTTCTAAACATACTATAACTCACGAAAAAAACCTCGTTTCGGCGCCGAAATGTATTCGGACGAAAATTGGTGAGATGCATACTAGACAAATATAATAAAAAACGGAACAAGAAAATTGACAAAAAGTAGTCTAGACTTGGCCCAAACCATCAGTTTTATCCATTATATACATACTCGAATCAAGCGATTAACACACCGTAAATCTATCAAAAATAAGGAATGACATTGTCATATACTGCAATAATGCTCTAGTATACCCTAGGAGCATGCTCAGTCACTTTCGGAAAACCAATTATCGTCCGAAAATGCCGGGTTTTGTGGACTTTAACCCACGAAAAAACCCTCGTTTCGGCCCCAAAATGGAATCAGACCAAATTTGGCGAGAGGCATCCTACACACATATAATGAAAATGTAATAAGAAAATTGGCAAAAAGTAGCATAGGCATAGCCCAAACAATCGGATTTGTCCATTATTTACATGCTCGAATCGAGCGAGAAACACACATAAGTCTATTAAGAAGGAGGAATGACATTGCAATATGCTACAATTATGCTTTAGTATACCCTAGGAGCATGCTCGGTCACTTTTGGAACATTTTCCGGAAAACAAAAAATCGACCAAAACAACCGATTTTTGTGGATTATAACCCACGAAAAAACTTTCTTTCGGCCCCGAAATGGAATCGGAATTAAATTGACAGGAGGCATCCTAGACACATATAATGAAAAATGAAATAAGAAAATTTGCAAAAATTATGCTAAGCATAGCCCAAACCATCGGTTTTGTCCATTATTCACATGCTCGAATCGAGCGATAAACACACCGTAAGTCTATCAAGAAGGCGGATCGGAATTGCCATATGCAACAATTATGTTAAAGTATACCCTAGGATCATGCTTGGTCACTTTCGGAACATTTTTCGAAAAAAACAAAAATCGACCGAAAAAACGGATTATGTGGACTATAACCCACGAAAAAACATCGTTTCGGCCCCGATATGGAATCGGACTAAAATAGGCGGGAAGTATCTTAGACTCATATAATGAGGAATGGAATAAGAAAATGTGTTAAAAGTAGCCAAAGCATAGCCCAAACCTCGGTTTTGTCCAATATTTTAATTCTCGAATCGAGCGATAAATATACATTAAGTCTATCAAGTAAAAGGAATGACATTGCAATATGCTACAAATATGGTCTAATATACCCTAGGAGCATGCTCGGTCACTTTCAGAACTTTTTTCGGAAAACCAAAAAACAACCGAAAAAGCCGGTTTTTGTGGACTATAACCCACGAAAAAACCTTCTTTCGGCTCCGAAATGGAATCGGACCAAAATTGGCGAGAGGCATCCTAGACACATATGATGGATAATGGACTAAGAAAATTTGCAAATATTAGCCTAAGCATAGCCCAAACCATCGGTTTTGTCCATTATTCACATGCTCGAATCGAGCGACAAAAACACACCGTAAATCCATCAAGAAGGCGGATCGGAATTGCCATATATACTACAATTATGTTCAAGTATACCCTAGGATCATGCTCGGTCACTTTCGAAACATTTTCCGAAAAACCAAAAATCGACCGAAAAAAGCAGATTTTGTGGACTTTAACCCACGAAAAAACGGTATCGACCCCGAAATGGAATCGGACTAAAATAGGCGGGACGGGAAGTATCTTAGACTCATATAATGAAGAATGAAACAAGAAAATTGGCTAAAAGTAGCCAAAGCATAGCCCAAACCTCGGTTTTGTCCATTATTCAAATTCTCGAATCGAGCGATAAACACATAGTAAATTTATTAAGAAGGAGGAATGTCATTTCCGTATACTAAAACTATGCTCTAGTATACCCTAGGAGGATGCTCAATCATTTTCATAACATTTTCCGAAAAACCAAAAATCGATCGAAAAAGCCGGTTTTTGTGGACTATAACCCACGAAAAAACCTTCTTTCGGCTCCGAAATGGAATCGGACCTAAATTTGCGAGAGGCATCTTAGACACATATATTGAAGAATGGACCAAGAAAATTTGCAAAAAGTAGTCTAAGCATAGCCCAAACCATCGTCTTTGTCCATTATTCACATGCTCGAATTGAGCGATAAACACACCGTAAATCTATCAAGAAGGCGGATCGGAATTGTCTACAATTATGTTCAAGTATACCCTAGGATCATGCTCGGTCACTTTCGTAATATTTTCCAAAGAACCAAAAATCGACCGAAAAAACCCGAATTTTGTGGACTATATAACCAACGAAAAAACGTCGTTTCAGCCCCGAAATGGAATCGGACTAAAATTGGCGGGAATTATCTTAGACTCATATAATGAAGAATGAAACAAGAAAATTGACTAAAAATAGCCAAAGCATAGCCCAAACCTCGGTTTTGTCCATTATTCAAATTATTGAATCGAGCGATAAACACACAGTAAATCTATTAAGAAGGAGGTAGTCATTTCTATATACTACAATTATGCTCTAGTATACCCTAGGAGTATGCTCGGTCACTTTCAGAACATTTTCCTGAAAACCAAAAATTGACCGAAAAAGCCGGTTTTTGTGGATTATCGAAAAAACCTTCTTTCGGCTCCGAAATGGAATCAGACCTAAATTGGCAAGAGGCATCCTAGACACATATAATGAAGAATGGACCAAGAAAATTTGCAAAATGTAGCCTAAGCATAGCCCAAACCATCGGTTTTGTCCACTATTCACATGGTCTAATTGAGCGATAAACACACCGTAAATCTATCAAGAAGGCGGATCGGAATTGCCATATACTACAATTATGTTCAAGTATACCCTAGGATCATGCTCGTTCACTTTCGAAACATATTCCTAAGAGCCAAAAATCGACCGAAAAAACCGGATTATGTGGACTGTAACCCACGAAAAAACGTCATTTCGGCCTCGAAATGGAATCGGACTAATATTGGCGGGAAGTATCTTAGACTCATATAATGAAGAATGAAACAAGAAAATTGGCTAAAAGTAGCCAAAGCATAGCCCAAATTAACCTCTGTTTTGTCCATTATTCAAATTTTCGAATCGAGCGATAAACATACAGTAAGTCTATCAAGTAGGAGGAATGACATTGCAATATGCTACAAATATGGTCCAATACACCCTAGGAGCATGCTCGGTCACTTTCGGAACTTTTTTCGGGAAAACAAAAAAAGACGAAAAAGCCGGTTTTTGTGGATTAATTCATTGTAACAAATACGGATCGAACCCTTAATGACATGATAAAGATTAAGGGGTCGTTTGGTTCGAACAACGGAATGAAAATAGAATGGAATGAATTAGAGTAGTGGAATGGAAACAAGGTTTGTTACTTGAAAAGATTGTTTGGTTCAACTAATAAATGGAATGAATCAATATCATTAAGGGTAAATTAGTCTTTTGTCCTTTTCAAATAATAAACCCACATCTTCTCCTTCTCTCTCCTTCCCCCATCCCCACCATCTGTAGACACCCCTCAAGACGGTTGACCACCGCCGCCCGGTGGTTGACCGACGACGGGCCGATTAGTTCCCGGTCTTAAAACTCACCACCGGGTCAGTTTTCTCCGATCTATGTCGTGGTGGGCTCATAACATGATAAAAACAAATAAAAAAATAGAAAAAAGGGAAAGTAGGAGAGACCGGAAAAGAAGAAAATGGGACGTCGTGATAGAGCGCCGGCGTAGGCGAAGGGGCGTCGGGAAGGACGCCAGCGTGGGACAGAGATAATAAAAACGAAGAATGATAGAAGAAGAGAAGTGGAAAAGAAAAGGGGAGAAGAGTTTAGCGGGTTGCGCAGGGGAAGGGGTCGTCGGCGGGAAGGGATATGGGTGGCAGTCACCGGTGTGGAGGAGGCTAGGTGGTAGTCGTCGGCGGGAGGTGGCCTGGGTGGCAGTGATTGGGAGGAAGGATGTGTGGGTGGAGAGAGAGTGGATGGCCGGGAAGAGAAAATGAAAGAGGAGGGAATGGAAGTGTTACCTTAGGTGGGAGGAGGGTTTCATTTGGGGGGAGTGGGATAGAGGAGAGTAAAGAAATTAATCAAAAAAATTCTCAATCAAACACTCCAAAACGGATTCATGCATTTCATTCCGATACTTGAATAAAAAAGTGGGGAACCAAACGGGCCCTAAAGGTATTAGGTGAACAATCACCTTACCGCATCTTGTTATTTTAATTCTAATTTGTTTATATACATCTACAATAACTTCAGTAAATATAATGTTGGATTAATGCCTTGAATC
>CAAKMY010008477.1:0-16863 GCA_901111285.1 Corrigiola litoralis
ACCCTCGTATTGTGTTAGAACCCCCTAACTTGTCCTCATAGAGTTCTATTTGATTAAAATCTCCCAAGATGACGCATTCTGGGAATTGGTTCAACAGGTTTCCCAAAAGCTCCCAGACATCCAGTCTATCCGCAACATCAGGTGCACCATATATACACATCAAGTACCAACTAGAACCATCCATTTCCATTACATTGCAAAAGATGACGTTTTTACAACAGAAGATTACATCCACTTCAACGTTATTAAATCCTAACAATAACAGTTCTCCTCTCGTACCTGAAGCATCTACACCAGTGACACAGACTGCTTCACTAATTCCAAGATTACGGAAAGCCTCCCTATGAGTTTAGTGTACGCAAAAGATGATAGCTATACTTTTTCTTCGTCATTCAAAGAGAAGAATTCGTAAAAAAGGACTAAAATCAACATTTAAGCTCAAAATAACAACGAGAAAAAGCAAATCACAACTTTACCAAGTGGTATATTTTCTCTCAAAATCATCTATAAACTCCATTTTCATCAATTTTTAAATTATGTGCAAAACCACTACGTATCAAAACCAACAAAGAAAAAAATCTAATTCTTGACAAATTATCAGGTGTATTTGAGAGTACATAATTCCTAGAAAAATTTCAAGTACTTATAATACTTTTCACTTATGTATGTATCTCATAGGTTTACTGATACTATGTTTTTCCGTACATCCAATAAGCTGGAAAAACACAGTATTTTCACACTAATAATTATTAACAAAAACTCACAAAAAATACCTTAAAATATATAAAACATTTTTTCGATAGTACATACATATTTCATGCGAAATTTAAGCACAAACTATTTACAAAAACTGTTTAATTTTAAGTTAAAAATTAGACGCATTCACTATTGAGCTTAAAATGGTCAATTTCTTTAAACACGATGATAAAAGTGAATACTTGAAGCCATACAAAACATTTAATTTTAAAATTATACGTTCAGTAAAAGTAAGAATTATAGGTGGGCAACTCAAAACGTGCCAGAGAAGCAACGACGTGGCAAAGACGAACAAAAACCCCAACGTTGACTTGACTATCTCACACACTAACTAACTAACTAACTAACTCTCCCGCCAAATTAAACCCCCACCAACGGTTTTTTTCCCTCCAATGAACAACCCGTACGAGCAACGGCTCAAGGCGGCGGCTCAGATCATTTTAACCGCCGACGCCGGTTCATCAACTGAACCGGCCCCGTTATTTAACGCTGCCGACATCGGTGTCACCGCTACCCTTAAACCCCACCAAGTCGACGGCGTTGACTGGCTCATTCGCCGTTACCTCCTCGGCGTCAACGTCATTCTCGGTATAATATTAATGTTTCTCCTTTTGCCGTTATATTTGTTTTATATTTCATTTTGTTGGTCTGAAATGTGCGCACAAAGTTGCTGATAAGAATCGAACCCCGAACCTCATGATCAGAGCAAGAGAGCTCTAACCACTTGTGCTAGTTCTTTTCTCCGATTATTTGTTATGGAAGATTAATTGGCTTGTATCTATTGGGTGATTCTTCAATGCCTTCAACAATTTTATAGCGCAAATTATTAGAGAAGACCGTCTACTTTTATTATAATAGTAGACCGACTGTTAACTAAATATATTTTCTTAAGCTCCCTACAAGCCAAATCAGTTGTAGATTTATATGCCTTTCTGGGCTAGCATGGCTTGGTCTACTTTTATAGTAAAAGTAGACGGTCTCTCCCAAGACTCGTTGCTTTTATCGTTACCATAATCAGTGTATCGTAGACGTTGATTGTTTAATATTCAATATGCGCCATTGATCTGTTTGACTTTTACGAAATAATGGATGGTTGTGACCAATTACTAAAAAATCAATGCCAAAGTTTTTATGGCTACGAAATTGTTGTAGCCATTGTAGAATTTATCGGTTTATGTGTTAGTTAATTTGACTAACATTTGGGTCTTGTTATAGAAAAGTAGGTTCAAGGTCTCATTGCAGAAAGTTGGTTCGAGTGTACTTGACTATTGGCCGGTAATTTAGAAGTTATGTATGGGACAATTGAGGTATTTATGACCAGCGAGAGAATCATGAAGGCTTCATATTCGATTTAGGGCTTTGTTTGTTTGGGTGTAAGTAGACTATGGAAGTCGGAGTTCCATGAAAATAGAATAAGTTACATTGTTTGGTGGGCTATGTAATCTGGAATAGAAAGTCTTGTTTGAGACTGTCCAATTTTATGTTAAAATTAGATGATCTTAAATTGGTCGCTTTTTGGCTTAAAGTGATTACTTTTATCACAGTGTTTATATAAAATGACTACTTTAACTCAATTAGTGACCACTCCTAAAATTTAGACAGTCTCTTAAATAATTTGCGACTACGGAGTTCCATGGAACTTGTAAATTAATTCGTAACGTGCTTCCTATGAAAATCATGGGAAGTTTTTACCTACGTAAGTCAAACTGCCAAAGTTTTTCTTTGATGTTACACATTTTCCCATGAAAAAGCTAAACCTTTTTGGTAATTAGTGGGGCTAGATTGTCATTGGCTCCCACCTACATGGAAATGAGTTCCTCCAATCAAACAACATGTAACTTTGAGTTCCCTATGTAAGTTTGACTTACATAGAAGTACGACTTCCATAGGATATGACTTATAATGAACCAAACAAGGCTAAGGAATTCGTCGCTTCATTGTTTGGTGTGACACCTTGTGTTGCTCATTGCGTGTTAACTCTTAGTATGGTAAGTAGGCAAAAACATGTTGAAGACGGTCCTATGATAGTAAAAGCTTAATTTTAAGGTTCTCGAGTGAGTTTACCACCTAGAAGCCTTAAAAGCTGAACTTGTCCTACCATAGGACCATGTTATCCAAGAGTTATGCTATGATGTATTCGACGACTGCCAGTGATCATGCATGACACAACCAAAATTAATCATGTCATATACTTATATCTCGAAATGAAATCTTATTTTGCTTCAAAAGTAGCACATGTTTTTATTTTGGTTTATGAACAAATGGTTTCTTATGAAGGTTAAAGAAGATGCTTTTGGGCCATCTTATAGTAGGAGATGGTCTGATATAAGAAATGTGCTATAAAGGTTGGCTAATAGTTAGAGATTATCCAATGATAGTGCAGGAGCTACAAATTTGATTTATATCAATTAAAAAAGTGCTATGCTATTATGGAACAATGTAAATAGAAATATGGCTTATTATTTTTAACAGCAGGATTACATTGTATTTTATGTTACCTTGGCCAAATGTTTTTGTTTTTCTCCCGTAAACCTCCTATTACGATATGAGTTTGAGTTTATGAAGCTTTACTCTTTGAATTTCTACATATGAGTGCATGACTGTTCTTTTGGTTGCTTTCAGTATGTTTAACACAGTATGTCAGGAAGTGATATTAGGTTTTCACTTAACTAATGATTGTACATATACACATCTTATTTTGCAGGAGATGAGGTATAGTACTTCCGGAATTCTTGTGCTCCTCTATGTAACTACACTACCTGATTATAGTATAAACGAAATTAAACTGAGGATAAGACGTCTGCATAATGCAAGCCTTATTGAAGGACACATGGTGTTGTTAGTTGTGCATGACTATGTTCTCTAGCACTGAAATGCAGTTTTGACAGATGGGACTAGGAAAGACCCTGCAAGCTGTCACTTTCTTGAGCTACTTGAAAATAACCCGAAGTATTCCGGGGCCATTCTGTAAGTCAACCATTTTTTGCTTATACATAATGATGTATCTTCCTATAAATGGTATGAGGTTTATTGTGATAATAATGTGTACTATTATTATTTCTAGTGGTCCTATGCCCCTTAAGTGTTATAGATGGTTGGCTGTCTGAAATAGAGAAATTCGCTACTAAGTTAAAAGTTCTCAAGTATCTTGGTGACAAAGAGCAAAGACGCGTGATAAGGAGGACACTATATGAGCATGTTCAAGCGCAGTCTTCATCTTCTGATGTATGTTTCTTTATGCTATTACTTTAAGGTTGCATTAGAAAATGATGCTTCGATTATTTCATGAAGATGGTTTTAGGGGTATACTTTACTGCAATATAGGTTAACTTATGGTGGATGTTGAATGTGGATGCAGGCACCGATCTTACCCTTTGATGTGCTTTTGACAACATACGATGTCGCCCTGATTGACCAGGACTTCCTCTCGCAGTTTCAATGGGATTATACTGTTGTTGATGAAGCTCAAAGGCTTAAAAACCCTTCAAGTGTATGTCAAATACATGGAACTTTATAAGTGATTGGTTTTGCCATACGTTGTGAAAAATATCTATATATTTTTATCTTTGGCTGCCATCTATTGTAGAAAAGCTGGCCTCGTCTAGTATCTGAGTTCTCTCTGTCTGCCTTCTGCTCCCTCCTGGGTAGGCTTGATTAATCCTATTGCCTGAGATGTTAGCTAGATGAAGTTTTTAATGTGATAAAGTACTGTAAAGCATGGTTGGTTGATGTAATTTCCTTTTAGTTCCTGATTGTGTACAGAGGATACTGTTTGGTTAACACACAACTTAGTGTTACTATATATCATCTCAGAAAGGCTTTTTGATTAACCACTTCGTGTTTGACTTGAATATTTCATGATACTGTTTTATGTATGCACTAGAAGAATTTCTCTTTCCCCGGAAACCCCCAACAGAAAGGAAAGTAAACATGCTGATTGCTGAATGGTAATATAATTTTTCATTTTATGGTACTCTTCAATGCTTCATCTGCAGGTTCTATATGGTGTACTTATAGATCGGTATATTATCCCAAGACGTTTGCTGCTGACGGGCACACCTATTCAGAACAATCTTACTGAACTTTGGGCATTAATGCATTTCTGTATGCCATCTGTTTTTGGAACACTGGACCAGTTCATTAACGCGTTCAAGGCTGTTGGAGGTGCTTCAGCAGGTAATTTTTTCTAAGCTTGTGAGTCTCTATTAGAGGATGTGGAAATACTTTTTTTTCTTTTCTATAGTTCACTCATGTTCCAAATTTGCCCATCCAGATGTAAAATGCATACTGCCGCAGTTATGCATGTACAGTTAGTAATCTTTTGGTGATGTTGGCAGCAAAAGTGAGAAATTAACCGTTTCTAGTGAGATAGTGTTACCATTGGGCAGTTTTACATATGGTTTTTTTGGGGGGTGAGAGATGGCTTGTGACCAGATACTTGCATGATTACCTCTTTAGTGTAAATTTTGTAATTTCGACTGCTGACACCAACTAGTTGTCATGTGCGCGTCATCTCTTTTTCTACTGTGGCTGACCGGCCCTAGGATAGTGTCTATTTTCTTGATGTCATATATGAAGGTGTCTGTCTCCACACAGCACTGACATGTAGCACATCTCATTTCGTCTCTTTTCACTGTGGATTCCCTCCTGCAAGGATTTCATTACACGGGTGCCAGCTTTATCCAGATTTTGACTTCCACCTCTTAGATATCATATGGATAGTTTTTCTTTATAAGTATTGTTTATACCTGCTTCAACTGTAAAGTGCTCTTCATTCTACTTCACTTTTAAATTATATGATCAGTAGCAGCATGGAGCAGACATCTGTATTTTTCTGTAAATGAGTATATTTCAAATACCTTGTACTGACATGAATGTATGGGTTTCATAAATAAAATACCATTATTAGTTTGGCAAGGACTTCCTCATCATCTGACTGAACATTTAACTATATCGTTTACTTGGAATCTTGTGAGCAGGCCATGATGGTGCAACAGTCAAGGAGCAGCTTAACACTTTGAGGTGCATACTGGGGGCATTTATGCTCCGCAGAACAAAGTCCAAGCTTGTGGAATCTGGAACCCTTGTGTTGCCTCCGCTTACTGAGATAACAGTGTTAGTCTCCTCTGACAAATGCTGCTTTATGATAATTAATAATTTTTCTTTTGTGTATTATTAATCTGCCTCTTCTATTTAAGACACAGTAGCTGTATTATCTTTCTCTATATGATTCAAGAGAATCTCATATAAATTTCTACAGGATGGTGCCTCTTGTAGCCCTACAGAAGAGTGTTTATACATCAATTTTGAGGAAAGAGCTTCCAAAGCTTCTTGCATTGGCATCTGGAACATCTAATGTCCAATCATTACAGAATATTGTAAGTCTTTTACAACATATTTGCATCACTGTACCAATTGTCTTGCCAACTTGCTTTCTGGACTCTGGAAAGTAGAAAATTACATGACTGTACCGACCATTGGCTCTTACAGTCTCAGCATAATTCTTCTGAGTTATAAGTATTAGTTTGTAGCATAACTAGATGATATTCAGAGCCAAAATGATATACTCCTGAGAAATTATACTCCTCATGTTGCCTGTTATTTGGTTTGGACCGAATCAACATGGCTTGAATTGAGTATGTTTACTTTGACATTTGTTGCCTTCTGCCATAGATTTCTTTATCATCTGAAGTTGATGCTAAACCCATGTAAATTGGACTGCTGTGCTTGTGTTATTTGTAGTGTGAAGTTGATCTTGAGCCAAGAAGTGTGAAAAGTTTGGACTTCTAACATGTACTTTGGATGGCTGTTTAATACACGAAATGAGAGCTTTCTATCCGATTTCCTAAGACCAAAATACACTTTGCTAGACAAGCCCATTCTTGACCAAATACAGCTGCTGTTTTGTGATGTGATAAGTCAATTTGCTTGGAAATTAATTGTGACCCCATCTCGACTCGTAGAACTACTTTTTTTAAGTTTCATTCACAAGTTTTCTGTTGTTTCTCTCTTGATTTTCTCCACGTGTTTGATGCATTTTCAGGTAATCCAGCTCAGAAAGGCATGTAGTCACCCTTATCTATTTCCTGGTATTGAACCTGAACCCTATGAAGAGGGTGAACACCTTGTTGAGGTACTGGCCTTGATATTCTTCTTGTTATGTTTGTATATCTTGTCGGTGTGTTTCTCTCGTTTGAAAATGGTGCAAACTGTGATCAGAAGACTACGCATCAACCATAGCCAAATAAATCTTTGTTTTTGGGGTTGTATTTTATCACTCTTCTGCGGGCATGCAATGCCTAAGTTTTGTGAAGGGTTTCTATGGTACTTATCAACATAAAAGGAAGAGAAAAGTAATTAGGAAGTAAAGAAACATGGCATCACTGGGTGATACAAATACCTATCCTTCTCTCTGTTTCAGGCCAGTGGGAAACTGATGATTCTGGGTCAACTGCTTCACAAGTTGCATGACTCTGGGCATCGTGTTCTAATATTTGCTCAGATGACCCACACCCTTGATGTTTTGCAGGTTTGTTGTCTCGTATTATGATTGGTGGATTGGTAATGTATTACTGGGTCGTAGTAATCTGATATTTACAATAACATACATATTCCTGCTGAAATAGGATTATTTGGAGTTGAGGCATTACACTTATGAGCGACTTGATGGGTCTATTCGAGCAGAAGAACGTTTTGCTGCAATAAGAAGCTTCAGCCATCAGCCAGCTTCTGGGAATATTAACTCTGAATCCAGTGGAAATGGTGCATTTGTTTTTTTAATTTCAACAAGGGCTGGTGGAGTAGGTTTGAATCTCATGGCTGCTGACACAGTATGTTTTGTTCTCTACTATAGCAATTCAAATTTTTTAATATTCTGTAGAATATGCATATGTTCATTTCAATATTTGCTATATCTCTCTTTCATTCTCTCTCTCTAATGCACATAGACAAAATATCATGTCAGATTTTCTTGAAGGGCTTCTTCGGTGGTTATTTAAAATGGACTTACTGCTGATGTCGTATTGTTCTCCACTTATTTAATAAAAAAAAGAATATAAGCGTCTTTAATTATGTCTTTCCGCAATTAGTTTTGACCATACTGTAGGAGTAGTTATGCTTGTGCCAGTGCCATAAATAGAGCATGTCAAGTTGCTTCTAGGTACGTTTATACAAGTGTGATTTCATCAGACAATTTGTGCAGGTTATATTTTATGAGCAAGACTGGAATCCTCAGGTTGATAGGCAGGCACTACAGCGAGCACATCGGATCGGTCAGATGAATCATGTGCTGTCCATAAACCTTGTTACAGAGCGTTCTATTGAGGAGGTGAGAACATGTGATTAGTTAAGGCTCAGTTTTTCTTACCTAATTGATATGTCTAACACCAAATATTACTGATCAGGTTATTATGCAGAGAGCAAGAAAGAAGTTAAGACTTAGTGATGATGTTGTTGGTGATGATGTTTCAGAGCATGTAGGTAAAGATTTCGGAGCAGAACCTGGCGACTTGAGGTCTATGATTTATGGATTGCGTTTATTTGATCCTGAAGATAGTAATGATAAGTCTAGTTTACCAAGATTATCAGAATTGAATTCTATGGCTGACAAAGTTCTTGCCAAGCGATATGGAAAGACACCTGATGAGAATATGCGGATGTTTGGACTTAGCCAAACTAACCTTAGTGGAAATGATCTCGGAACGGAGGTGACTGATGCCGGTGCTGGTCTTGATCCTGGTCTTGATGAAGCTTCATACCGTTCCTGGGTTGAAAAGTTCCAGGAGTTATCAGAGTCAACTAGTAAGTCTTCATACGAACCGGAAAGTAGAAAATTGACATCTGAAGAAAAACATAAAAGGGTTGAGGCTGCTAGAAAGAAAGCAGAAGAAAAGAAGTTGGCCAAGTGGCAAACCTTGGGTTACCAATCACTTTCCATCCCTGATCCAGTATTGCCAGAAGATGCTGATCTAACATTAGATCGTGGTGCTGTAAACTTTGTTTTTGGGGATTGTACAAATCCATCTGATGTTTGTCCGACTGAGCCTACCATCGTATTCAGGTAATATTTTGCCTTTTCACGAGTTCAATGGTTGTCAATAAGCAACAGTGTGAGGTGACCTTTGGAATTCTCTTGTTTGTGAGAAGTCCTAGTAGTTATGGTTTCCTTAAATTGCTAATGTCACTTACGTAACTGAAGTTTCTCTGCTGTACATAGTGTTCAGTCTTATAAATTTCTTCCACTTGGAAATAGAATTACCTCAACTTAAAGATTTGACAGATTCTGTCAATGATATCCTTATAATACTTGTGACAACCCTATCTGTGTCCATTAATTAACTTTGTCCAGGGGGAACTCGGGGGAGGGGGGGGGGGGGGGGGGGAGGGGAGATTTGGTTTAAAGGAGAATGACTGTTAGTCTATTATACAGGCACACTTAAATTACTTTACATTATTGATTTTCATCGCTCCACTATGGACGTGTGGACGTGTGGTGGCAGCTACTAAAGTGGAGTTTTTTCTTAGGTGGATGATTTTTGGCCATTAGGAGTCATTTCAGTGATTCATTTAATGGCTTCTGCAGTGGTATATATTTTTTCTTAATACCTTATACGTGTGAGAAGGAGGGTGAAAGGAGTAGTTGCTTGGTTTGGCAAAGCATTCTGGTGGGTAAAGATCAAGGTCAACTGCTGTAAGTTTGGAGGAAAGAGCATGAATTTTGAGCCCATATTAAGGCATTCAAAATGTTTTTATTTAGGTTTACAATCGATGACAGTGCAGTACCAGTTGTATTGACTTATCTCCTAGATATCTACTGGGTAGGTATGAGGGAAGGAATGGGTCTAAGTAATGTCTTCATACCATTGTCAAGCCATGTATTAGCTCTGTTAGGTAATTAGCGTTGCTTACAGGCTTCTCATTGTATATGCCGTATAGGGGTTGGACTTGTTTGGAGAGGTACTTTCTCCCCACACACGCGGATGAAAAAAATGGAAGCTTTCTGTTTTTGTAGACTGCATATTTGTGTATTGTGCTACATTTGACCCTCCCCTTTTGGAGTTCATACATTGGTTCCAATGAGTAATGCAAATGCTTGACTACCAGCTGTGTTGATGACTCTGGGAAGTGGGGCCATGGAGGTATGTTTGATGCATTGTCTAGACTCTCCAGTAGGGTTCCAGAGGCATATGAGCGAGCATCTGAATTTGGAGACCTTCACCTTGGAGATCTTCATCTGATACAATTAGATGGTAAGATTTTGTTGGTTTTCTCAAACATGTGGTCATAATCATTTCTATGTTAAAATTTATTGGAACTTCCTGGTTGGACTCTCAATGATCTTTTCTGAAGTAAGTGTTGTGCCTGCACTATAGAAGTAAAATCATGCACGGTATGCAAAATAAACCATTTTTTGATGTGCAGATCCTCAAGGTGAGCAGCCTACTGATAATAAAATTCCTCAGTGGGTTGCCTTGGCTGTGGTTCAGTCATATAATCCGAGACGTAAAGTTCCACGCAGCAGTATCTCAGTTAGTGACTTGGATCGTTGCCTCTCGAAGGCATCATCTGCTGCTGTTCAAACTTCTGGTATTGTATTCATTGTACTCTCCACGGGGTTTGTACGGGGTAGGTGGATCATGTTAATATGTTTATGTTATGCATCATCGGGGCATGTATCCAGGTAGGAAAGTTTTTCTTAATTCTGCCACCCTCAGACATGCAGATTAGATCCTAAGATACTAGCATCCCTGTGAAACTAGAGCTGCTTTCTACCCTGCTCGTAGCTGTCATGGTAAATGACCAAGGTTGAGTGAGGCCATAAGTCTTTTTGCTTCAGGAGGATGGTTTTGTTCTTTATTATTTGGTTGCTCATTGGCTGAGGATCTGTTAGATTTTTAGCTGTCAACATTATTTGGATGATGACTGTTGCTTGCTGCTGGGGGAGTAGAGACTGCTGACCACTGTCAGTCTGTTTAACAATTCTGCTCACATCTGTATACTGTGCCTCTGTTTTTGCTGGTATAGCTATTTTGTTACCTGTCAATTGTCCTTGACCGTACTTTTCATGTACTGCAAGTTGAAAGTTCCTTTCATAATAATTACTTTAGGGCGGACAAACTCTCCATTTTTCACCATGGATTGTCTATGTCATTCAGGCTGAGTTTCCTAGTCCGTTTGAAATGCAGGCTCAACCCAAAGGAATATATTTCTGTGTAACGTCTCTCGTAGATACTGATGGGCTAGCAGAATTGCTTATTTGATAACTAACTTTCTGTCTTTATCTACAACTAACCCATTTCCTGATTTGTTTTCACAAACAGCCTCGATTCACATGCCACGTGTCGGTTATCAGGATGGTTCAGATCGAGCTGTTTGGTATTCTACTGAGCGTCTTCTACGAAAATATGCTTCCCTATTTGGCATTAAGATTTATGTGTAGGGCTCCATTTCAAAAGCCATATTCATTTCCTCTTTCCTATGGATTAATGCGTTTTTCCTCTGATCTGATATTGTTGTTATCTTGTTCTGGTTGCTCTGTGCAGGTATTACTACAGAAAGTCTTCGAGCTAGAGGATATTGAATACCATATATAATGGCCGTACTATTGGAGATGAGCAAAGATGGTGGTGGCATGTTGGATTGCTGAAGAGCACCATTGGCGGTTTCAGCTGTTATAATTTTAACTGCCTGCTTCTCCTATGTGTTCATCTGATCCAATACCATGATTTCACAAATCTTATTCCCTCTCCGTGTAGTTTTAATGATGTGGTAAAAAGGTTGTATGTTGTAGCGTGCTAATTAGGATCTGCTGCTCACTGACAGGTTTTATTATCTGTAGGAAAGGTTGGGATGTTTATATTAGAAGATCCTTAGAAATGTACCCGTTAGAGTACCTAGTCTATTAAGATATTACTTATGTGGTTGCATTTCCGACACTGTATTAACTGGAAAAAACGAAATGACTGTCTTTCTGTATTATACATGCCCTTTTACCAATTTATTGAGCAGACGGAGTGATCCGTGTTTGATATATCTGCAACCATTATGTAAATCACGTACTATGTTTATGAGATGACATAAAGTGAAATTTCTGATGATTATAGTTGTGTACAGAGGAGGGTTTTATGTTCTCTAGGGCCAAACTCACTTTGCCATATCGGAGGTGCAAAAAAGCTACATCTGTAGGCATATTTGACTTTACTTTCTTCTTTAATGGCCAACGGATAATCCAGCTGCAGACAAACTCGACTAAGCTGTTGCTGCTACTGCTAATGTCGTTGGTCAATTTTATGTCACATAACTTTAGGAGTAGCTCGAATGATGGTCTACGGTAGAACTGGAACTCTGTCCTGGTACTGGTCCGAAGCTTTGCATGGAGGTACTTGAAAGTTGAAACGATATAGATGACTGGTTTACAGATGATGACTATTTGGTTTGATTATTTATTTTCCTCCGTTCAGTCCTTGAAGAACTTTGTAGAACACCTGAAACATAATTCCATAATCAATCCTGCACTACAGTCCCGCTTGATGTAGTTCACGACTCATATTATGTTCAGGAACTTTATTGGCCGGTTGCCTGGAAGGCTGAAAGTCTCGCTTTCACAATTGTTCAACCTGAGGTGCGCCACCATAAAATTGTCCAAATATGAAGAACAAGGCAGATCTGAAAGATTTCTTAAGCCCTCAGGCTGTGATGTTACTATTGTAGTATTACTTTCTGATTGATAGAGCAACACGTACGGACACATCTAGAAACCTTTGGGGAAAATATGGTTTCGTGGTAGCTATGAACTTATTGTGAAAATGAACTGTTGTTGTATTGTGGTGGTCTTCCGGTTGATTTTCACTAGCAGTATTTAGTTTCATGGTTTCCTGTCGATCACAAAGGTCTACTTGTTCCTAGTACTGTTGAACATATATACCCTTTAATAGAGACATGAATCAACATGGATTGAGCTTTGATCAGATTTCATTTGTGATTTGCTGAAGCGTCGCAGAGGAGCTCAAGGATTTCATGTGACAAAATCGACGGATAAAATGCAGCGGATCTCTTCGGCATATTCAGACTATCATACATAGTTTCGACTTAGCTCTATTCACGCTACAAGAAAAGGCCTGGAGTGCTGTATGAAAACACCAAATGCAAAGAAAGTGAAACTTACATGCATCAACAAACATGATATTTTAAGTTAGAATCTAGTCAGATCTTTTCCCCTTACCTGCAGAGGTAATAGATATGAAAAAGATGCTCATCGTTTAAAAATAATTTCACACCTTTCGTCCCTAATGCTAATTGTTGTGAACCAAACAGTACCTCATTTAAATAATGAATTTCTTTCTATTCATGCTACTCTCCTGTTCACCAACTCCCATCCGAGACTAAAGCTAATCCTCCCCTTTATATCCACCATTCTCAGTGCTCCTACAATAGTAAGCACCAATATTTGCAATTTCGAAACAAGTCTTGTAGCGATGATGAGAACCGATACCGATGGTGCTTCGAGCAATCAGTTCTCTTCAACCGGTCGCACCCCTACTCCGGGTAAAGCAACTGTACTTGCGATTGGTAAGGCCTTCCCTCAGCAACTTATACCCCAAGAACTCTTGGTGGAAGGTTACATCCGTGACACCAACTGCCATGATTTGGCCATTAAGGAGAAACTAGAGCGATTATGTGAGTCAGTAGTACTAGAATCTCTTATAACAATGTCAAACCTCTCACCATGTATAGGAAAAAAACTGTACACTAAGAACAATGCATGATCATCATACATTGCGTGTAGTGTACTAGTTTGGTTTGATTCTCAGCTAATTTCTCGCAACCGATTGTGTTTTCCAAGCTAAAATCTACCTTCTTATATGGTTGGTGATTATTCTATCTTTCAATATTGAGCTTAACAATTTTCCTTCTTGTGTTTGTGTGATCAGGCAAGACTACAACTGTGAAGACAAGATACACAGTATTGTCCAAGGAGATTCTTGAGAACTATCCAGAATTAGCAACTGAGGGCACTCCAACAATCAAACAAAGGCTAGAAATAGCAAATCCTGCGGTTGTAAAGATGGCCCTGGAAGCCAGCCTAGCGTGCATCAAGGAATGGGGCAGGCCAGTTCAAGACATAACGCACATTGTCTATGTTTCTTCAAGCGAGATCAGACTACCTGGGGGAGACCTATATCTTTCTGCTGAGCTCGGACTGAGGCCTGATGTAGGCCGTGTCATGCTCTATTTCCTTGGATGCTACGGTGGGGTAACAGGTCTGAGGGTCGCCAAGGACATAGCTGAGAACAACCCAGGCAGCAGAGTCCTAGTCACTACCTCCGAAACCACAATTTTGGGCTTCCGACCCCCTAACAAGGACCGACCCTATGACCTTGTCGGGGCAGCTCTTTTTGGTGATGGAGCAGCAGCTGCCATTATAGGGTCCGACCCAGACTTGAGCCGCGAAAGCCCATTTATGGAGATCAACTATGCAGTGCAGCAGTTCTTGCCCGGGACTAGTAGTGTGATCGACGGGTGCCTCACTGAAGAAGGTATCAATTTTAAGCTTGGCAGGGATTTGCCTCAAAAGATTGAAGACAACATAGAAGAATTCTGCAAGAATCTGATGAGCAAGGCAGGGCTAAAGGAGTACAATGACTTGTTTTGGGCTGTCCATCCTGGTGGTCCGGCAATTCTGAATAGATTGGAGAACACCCTCAAGTTAGATGGAGATAAGCTGGAGTGTAGTAGAAGAGCATTGATGGATTATGGCAATGTGAGTAGCAACACTATATTCTATGTCATGGAGTATATGAGGGATGCATTAAAAAGCAAAGGAGGAGCTGGGGAAGAATGGGGACTTGGCTTAGCATTCGGCCCTGGGATTACTTTCGAAGGCATCCTCATTCGTAGCCTTTGATTCACAGATTTATCTGTTGCCAAATAAAAGTTGGTGGTTATTTTTCCTTTCCCTTCTTTGTTTTGTGTTTCTTCAAGTTTACTACCTGAAGTGATAACAATTGTACTTTTATTAATCAACCTTTAACCTTTGAATCGTCGCCATGTCGCCTACTTTGTGGGATCTTCTTTCTGTCTGCTCCTATTAGGGAGATGGATGTTGAATACCAAGTTACTTTAGTGATGTTTGCCAAGCCTTGATCAACTCATCAAAGGTTCAGGCCTTGAGGGCATGTCAAGAAGGACCAAAAAGCTTACTAAAAGAATGATCTTATTGACCAATTTGCAGCTTTGGTTTGTACTACAAACGAGCAAATCTTAGTTCCATCCTGTAATTGTACTATTAATGATACACAAAGATAGGATGTCATGCATATAAGAGTTCGAACAATTTAGAGATTCGTATTGATATCCTGAGTGGACTAAGAAAGACACGTCCCGCATCCACCTTCGTTACTAAGGTAGACTAAGAAATAAGGACACTGGTTAGAAAATAATAAAGCTCAAACATCACATCCAAGCCAAAAAGAACTTACAAAGCATGAACTCCATGGTAGGAGTTAATAGAGTTAGGTTATACTCCGTATACTCTATTAGGAGTGGGCCAGCTGACATGTTGTCCTTGCACAATCCAAAGTGCAATATGCGATGCAAGATAGAAATGTATCAGTGATTGTGAATAAAAACATTAGCTCGTTAGCCACTAGAATGTGCAAGTAAGCGTATAGCCAGGAACTTTGATGTAGTGTAAGCAAATTTATTGGGACATAGGGACCGCTTACGGAAAGCAATGGCAGGTCAGGCTATCATTGCAGAGGAGTCCAAAAGGTTTGAAGCTTGGAGGGATTCCTTGGAGACAGTTCCCACCATCAAAAAGTTGAGGGCCTATGCTGAGAGAATCAGAGCGGCTGAGCTGGATAAATGCTTGTCAAAGTTTGGTGATGATCTTCCCCAGGAGCGGATCCTCAAAGTAGCGAGGTGTAGCATAGGCTACAATTTATAAAATTCGGTAGAAAACGGTAGAAAAATGGTAGAAAAGTGTAGAAAAAGGTAGAAAAGAGTAGAAAATGGTAGAAAATATTGGCTATCCTCAACATACGCTACCCCCAATTTAAAATCTTGGATTCCCAAAAAAAACAGGAAAGTTGTTGATGATCTTAGCCGGAGGACAGTGAACAAGCTTCTTCATGGTCCAAAGCAGCACCTGAGAAGTGATGGGAGTGACAGCCGGTCAGCCGGACTCTGAATGAGACGCTTGAGAACATGCATCTACTCGAAAGTACGGACTGGAAACAGAGATCTCTTTATAAGAACAAAAGGTTAAAGCTAAGGTGGAGCAGATCCAGAAGCAACTTCCTCTGTCAGAAATTTTTGCACAATTCTTCAAACCCTCAAATGTGAATAAGGAGAGAGCTTCCTCATGCTATCAAAAGAATCTTTGATATGGAAACATGCTGGTTCCCTGGAGGGGTTGTTTCAATTCATTGATTGATGTAGCTCACTACTTCTAACATTGGTGTCGGATCTTTGTTGTATTCTGTTATCGTCCGGCTACTTCATAAATTTGAGGATGCCCCCGTCTTGGTTATGCATGAAGTATGAAGTTAAAACAGTTCACGTGTAATACTGCAATTTTAATATACTGATTAATTTGATAGTACTGTCTTCTAAACCTCTAGTTGTTCTACCTGACACCTTAAGTTGATTGTTAAAGAAGTGTACTTCCTGCTTTACTACCATTCTACCAGTTAGCCCCTGCCTCGTTCGACTTTTTATAGGAGATCATCCTTACATGGTTGGATAATGGATGGTCAACATAAGCAGGTTGCCATTGATGGAGAACTGGTTTATAAGTGCTTTGTCCAACATCTTAGTGCCGTAGTTTCCTGCGATAATGTAGCTCCAAGAGAGGGATGGAACTATGGGATCCTTGATTTTTAACAATTAAGTTGTACTTAGTGTTGGTGGTGGTGAATTTTATTCTGTTTTTCTAGCTAGCTTTATATGGAAAAATACAGTTTCGTTGTCGACTAAAAAGTTGCCACTCATCTTAGTGCCGTAATTCGAATATTGATTGCTAATAGCAGGTGTATGCTTGCATGTGTGGTTTGGTGTGATCTTTATGTCTCAATATTAGGGTGGTTTCAGTTCGCTAAGTTTGAAAAG
>CAAKMY010008487.1:0-11241 GCA_901111285.1 Corrigiola litoralis
TGCTAAAACTATCATAAATGCGTAAGTGATCTAACTTGATCACATTTCATTTTGTGTGGTTTTAACTCATTAAATCCAAAGTAAAGTCTTATATTATATATATTTGACATTTTTTAGGGGCCTTGTAAAATTCCGATCGACTATTCCTCCTGAAAAGCTTAAAGGAGATGTTGAACCCACTTGGTCTCTTGTTCAGGTAATTATATGATTTCTCATCCAATTATCAAAAATTCATGGAATTTACTTTTTAGTCTTATTTTTAATTATTTTTATTGGTAGTGTCCTCGCCAAGCTCCAATGACAAGGGATTGCGGATATTATGTTTTTCGTTACATGTATGAGATTATTTCTATAAAGCAACCCGCCTTCATTCCCAAAAAGATTAGTATATACTAGTTATGTTTATACTTTACTAATCACTTATAATTTTTTTTATTGTAGATTCTAATGAATGCTTTTATTTCTTTTGTAGTACATACATGGTAGTCCAATCACATACTCACAAATTGACATAGATGATGTAAGAGAAACGTGGATCAAATATGTGTTGGATCATCAAGATGATGAAGAAGATGAATATTGAAATGTATGGTGATGATGGTTAGTTGGTAAAAATATTCCCTCAGATTGGTTTAGTATTTGAACATAATGTTGATTATGGTGGATCGTTGTTGTTTATAATGTTGTATGATGTTAAAGAAGTTGTGTTGGGGAAGATGGTTGATTGCAATGATCATGAATGGTTATTTTTGTTGATGTGTGGTGGTTTTGAAGTGTGGTCGAGATGTTGTGCTCGTTGTAGAGCTGGTGTACTATTTGTTTGTTCTCAATTTGGAGGCATTATTGGGAATGTATGAAAACGACCTGTATAAAAAAAAAATAACTACAAAGAAAACGGTTATGTACATACAACCGTTTTCTTTGAAGTAAACAGCGAAAAAAAAAAAAAAAAACACTAAAGACAACGGTTCAGAGGCAGAAACCGCTGTCTTTTGTGCAACAAAGAAAACGGTTGTGACAAGGAACCGTTTTCTTTGAAAGCAAAAAGAAAGTGGTTTCTTTCTGAGAACCGTTTTCTTTGCTCTAGTTAAAGACACCGGTTCCGGTTTGGAACCGTTTTCTTTGTTGTCACAAAGAAAACGGTTTTTTTGAACCGTTTTCTTATACATAAGAAAACGGCGACGTTTGAAGCGGTTGAAACCGTTTTCTTTTAGGGTTTTTATCGTTTTCTTTAAGCGGTTCTGTAGTAGTGGGATTTTCACGTATTCCTCAAGGGTACACATGAGAATTTCCGTAATAACAATGATAAAAATAATAAAAATAATAAAAATAAAAATAGAATTGAACTAAACTGAACCATAAACTAAACTAATGAACTATAGTGCACTAAACTAGTGAACTTAACTGAACTAATGAGCTAAACTAAACTATACTAGTGAACTAAACTGAATCGAACTAGTCAGCTAACTGAAGTACTGAACTAAGCTAAACTAGTGAACAAAATTGAACTAAACAATTAAACTAAACTAAACGAGTGAACTAAACTAAACTAAACTAAAGAGTTGAACTAAACAAAACTAGTGGGCTGAATTTAACTAAACTAGTGAGTTGAACTAAACTAAAGAGTTGAACTAAACTAAACTAGTGAGTTGAACTGAACTAAACTAGTGAACTAGACATAACCAAAGAGTTGAACTAAACTAAACCAGTACCCTGAAGTGAACTAAATTAGTGAACAGAAATAAACTAAGCTAGTGAGCTGAACTCAACTAAAATAGTGACTAAAGGGAAATAAAAGAGTTGAACTAAACTAAACAATTGAGCCGAGCTGAACTAAACTAGTAAATTGAACTGATCTAAAGAGTGAAAGTAAACTAAACTAATGAGCTAAAGTGAACTAATTTGAACAAAACAGTTTAACTAAACTAAACTAGTGAGTTGAACATAACTAAACTAGCAATTATTGTATCTACATTCAATGTTCACAACTTTAGACTACTAGCAATATTACTTTTATAACAACAATAATAATACAAAAAGAATACCAATTGTAGCAAAGAATAGTTATAGAAATATAGTAGCCCTGTAGTAGTATAATTACTAATAATATCGAATATATTAATAATCAAAAAATTAATAATCAAAATTAGAACCATTGTTTACAAAAAGTATAACAATAATAACTATTAAGATATTAATAATAAGAAACAATAACAACAAAAAAATAAAAGTATTGCTAATTGTAATAACATAACATTATAATTGAAAGGAATTGAACTAAACTAAACTTAACTAAACTAAACTGAGCTGAATGGAATTGAATGAATGAACGGAGTTGAACTAAACTAAATTGAATTGAACTGAATGAAACTGAAGTGAACTGAAAATAAGTCGAAAAGAACAGGGCATAAATGTATGCAAGGACTCAGTAAATGACTTCCAATGCATATTTGACTCTTGTCTTTGGCCTCCTTAATTGCCTTGTAATATGCTCACATAAATAATAGTGGTGGATGGGATGATAAAGTGAATGCAGAAAAACGAAGGAGATTGGCAGTCAGTTTAGAAAAGCGAAGGAGAGTTGCAGTTGAAGACTTCAAATATATAGGGGCAATTGAATTTTTTCAAGTTGAACGAAGATTAATTTGGTTTAGGGCACAAATTTCATTTAAGGAGCAAAAATAAAATAAAACGATTGATTGAGTAAAAAAAGGTGCTCTGGCAAAAAAAATAAATAATTGTGAGCCATTTTTAAGTCATCAGAATTCGTTTATGGTGATTCAACCAAACGGTTTAGCCCATCTAAGGTGGTTCCTCACACACGTTTTTTTATAAGGTGGTTTCTCACAAAATGACCTATTTTATTAGATAGTACCACATAATTTTTCCAAATTTTTTTATAACTAGGCCTTCTCCTTGAGTGCCAAGTGTCCTTTAAATTTAAATATAAAAATATTAACACAACATATACTATTTCTAGTCAACTCAATTTCCTACATCCCCTTTGAGCGGTTATTAAATAAAGTGGAGAAAAGTAGTAAAGGTTTTATGAATAGTGTGTTTCCACATAGGAGGAGTAGTGTTAAATGAATTGTTTAAGAGAAAAATTAGAATTTTTTCCAACACTAATGACATGCGCCAAATTGTCGGTCCCCACTTCAAATATATGGTCCCAACTTCGAATTTTCTACTATATTACAACTTTTCCTTAAGTTCAAAAAAGGGTCTTACACCTCTCAAATATATATAAAGAAATGGTTTCATAATACATTACATACTTCAATATTCTTTACCTAAAAACATCAAAAGTAAGAACATTCAAATGCACATAAATGTCGATATAGTTTTTAGCCTCTTCTATAAATGTTGATCCAACAACAATATTTAAAATGTCGCAAATGCTGCTAATTCTTCAGCTATAACAACATGCATGATAAAATTTTACACAAAATATAGTGAGTTCTGTAATACCAACATCGGTAGCTTATATGACCCACAATGTCGTTGTGCTAAGAATCAAAGTCAAAAGGCTAACACATACATAAAAAGAGGTATATCTCACATCTTCTCATCCTTAGCTATCAATGGTTCATCTAATTTGATAAATTAGCTCATCATCATAAATAACTAGTTGATCTTGCCTTGTTTCGTCATATATTGTGCACATTCAAATACTATATACCAGCACAAGCTTGTTATTATGTGCCAACAAGTTTGGAATCATCAAAACATTAAATATGAACACTTAGTAGTTAGTATGTACCTAGTGATAAATTCAAATAATGAAAACACTGGGTTGAACCTCGATCCTAGTTTACATGCCAAAGGAGGTAAATCTCACTGCAGTAACTCTTATATACCAAAAGTTAATACTTCTTCTTCTATAGAGGAGTACATATGGACTTATCTCTTATTGTGGGGTTCTATATTAACTGGTTGGTAAAGTTGTAGCTACTAGACTATCTGCAGTATTGGATATATAGTGTGGTTGACACAACTTAGTCAGCCTTTATTCCGGGGAGGAGTATTCTTGATAATATCATAATGAGCCATGAGTTAATCAAGGGGTATGGTCAGAAATATATTTTACCTAGGTGTATGGTGAAAGTGGATTTGCCAAAAGCATATGATTCTATTGAGTGACCTTTTTATCTCAGATTTTATATGGTCTTCGATTCCCTAATTTGTTTGTTGGGTGGGTCATGAGTTGTGTCACATCAATTTCTTATTGTGTGCTTGTCAATGGATGTTTAACACCCTCTTTTCCTGCTAAGAAGGGACTGAGGCAAAGGAATCCCGGCCATGTCCCCCTTGCTGTTTGTTTTATTCATGGAGTATTTGAATAGGATGATGAAGAAAATTACTAAAGGTGATCAATAGTTTTCATCCAAAGTGCAAGAAGCTTGGTATCACTCACCTCAGCTTTGCAGATGATATGTTATTCTTTTGTTGGGGTTATGTTCAATATGTGCAAGCTCTTCATGATACCATTACAACATTTTCTAAAGCTTCAGGATTGCAAGCCAATATGAACAAAAGCTCTTTATACTGTGGGGATGTACGAGATGTTCTTAAATCCCAGCTCCTTCTTCATCTAGGTATGCATGAGGGTACTTTGCCTTTCAAATACCTAGGTGTTCCTCTATCTTCTAAGAGGTTCTCTGTAGCCCAGTGTAAGCCATTGATTGACAAAATAGTTTCAAGAATTAGATGATGGACTGTGAGATTTCTTTCTTATGCAAGGAGAAGATATAGTTGGTTCAGTCTGTACTGTTTAGAATACAATCATATTGGTCTCAAGTTTCACTATACCTAAAAAAGTCTAGGTGGACATTGAGGATAGACTGAGATCATTCTTATGGAGTGGAGAACCAGTTGTAACCAAGAAAGCTCCAATCAAGTGGTTTAATTGTTGCAAGAGCAAATTAAGTGGTGGTTTAAGCTTGATTAACTTAACTTCTTGGAATTTGACTGCTGCTGGTAAACTGCTTTGAGCATTGTCTAGTAAGAAAGAAGTTTTATGGGTGAGGTGGGTCCACACATTTTATATGTAGAAGGAGCCTAATGTTTGGGTCATGAAGATTCCAAGCACTACTTCTTGGATTGTAAGGAAGATAACAGTAGAGTTGGAATCAAGTACTGAAGCAGGAAAAATATTCTATTCAGGCATGTTATGATGCTGTTTGTGGTGAGTCTGTTCCTGTGCCTTGGAAAAGCACCCACGCCAATAATTGTGCTGAGCCTAAAGTGTTGTTTGTCTTATGAGTTTTTTCATGAAGAAGAGCAGCTACGAAAGATAGGCTTCATAAGTGGAATTTTGCGATGGATGAGCAATGTATCTTGTGTAATGTTGCAAATGAGTTTGCTAACCACTTACTATTTCATTGTTCATTTAGTTCTCAAGTGTGTAAGAGATTGCTAGTACGGTGGGGTGTTCCTAGACCTTGTTATGAATGGGATGAAGAAGTACAAATTGCTATAAGAATTAGTAGAAGGTCTAGTACAAAATCCGATCTTTACAAAATCATGCTAGCTACAACAATGTACTTTATCTGGAGGGAGATGAATGCTCGGATCTTCAGGAAGGAATGTACATTTGTTGATTTTGTAATTAGTTGTATTACAGTAAGCATGTTTGTTAGATGTCTGAAATCTATCAAACGTTCTTTAGAGTTGTGCAGTTTGGGAAGGTTTTCCCTATAGTCTATTATGTGTATACTTAAGCACATGATGGTTTGTTTGGTTCATGTTTTGCCCCTTCATTAAAGGTATGTAATATGAGCCTATATCTGATGCTATGTATGGGCATTTAAATGATTCTGAGTGATCTAGGTAGTGAAGGTGTCGGCCACTACTAGTATTGTAATGTCATGGTTTAATGATTAATAAAATTTCATTTTACTAAAAAATAAACAACAAGTTAAAGCTACAATAGCATAATTCTGGTCTATCTAGAAAACATCTTTGACTAGTACTACTGTCAATAAGACTATGAGATATGACATTGGAACTTAAATTGTTCAATATGAATGCTTGAATTGTTCATTTAAAAGGTAATTGTTCATCATAGAAGTACTCGAAGTACACCACATCATAATGGAAGAGTGGAAAGGAAGCACATAGACCTATTAGAGACAACGAAAACTCTTAAATTGCAAGCTAATTTTCCTAAATATTTATAGGGTAGAATGTATCCTTACAACGACATATGAATATGATACTTAAAAGAATTATGAAAGGAAGACTCCTATTTAGTGGTTGTTTAAAATAAAAGCATTCTATATGAACATCTAAGGATAATAGGTTGTTGCCCCAAAGATAAAACTAAAAGAGATAAATTTGAATTTAGAGCCAAAAGATATGTTTTAGTCAACTGCCCTTATGCCAAATAGGATACAAGGTCTATAATATGGAAACACTCCATGCATGTGTTTATAAGCAGATATTTGGTTGTTGAGGACACTACTTTTCCTTTCAAACATTTGTGCAGCAAGGCAAAGAAGAGTTGATTCCTATTATTAATCCAACACAAGATTACACAGTATGAGACACACCAACAAAGGTTTCACATAGAGTAAAAAAGAATCCGATGTTGAGCCACATATGATAAATGAAACTCCTCAACCAGTGATCGAGAAGAATGACCATAATAGTGACAAATCCTGCCAAGCTACAAGCTTTTGTTTATCAGAAGACGGGTAATCAATGGAACTATCAGACAATACATGATACAACTTTCACCAATATCTGCCTTTTGGGCTTGATAAGAAATTATGTCATCCAGAATGCATGGTATGTAGCATTTTTGAACATGATGCTTACCATTTGTTAGCCTTCTATTTATGCTCATACAGAAAAAGATCCAAAATGGGTAAAAGTCATGGGAGAATAACTTAATGTCCTTGAAGAGAATGAGACATGGGAGATGACTGTATTGCTAGCTGGAAAATTAAAACAAGAGTGGCAAAGAGTTTCAACCAAATAAAAGGTAAGAAATATAAGCATACCTTTACTCTATTAGCCAAATTTACTACTCTAAGGGCACTTATACATATTGGCACTCTAAAGGACTGACCTTTGCACCAATTTGGACATAAACAAGGCTTCTTACCTAGAGTGCTTGACGAGGAGGTCCACATGTTACCACAACAAGTTCATAATAAAAAGTTTCCTAACAAAGTGTGCAAGTTGGAAAAGGCCATTAATTTTTTTAAAGCAAGCCTTAAGGTAATGAAATGATCAACCGAAGTTATGCTTGAGGAGGGGTTTAAACAATATAATTAATCAAGACATGATTATTCCCTATTCGATCACTTTGGAGATAATAAGTTCACAGTAGTATTAGTGTATGTAGATGATTAGATCATACCATGGAATGATTTGGCCTTGGTTTGATAGGTTAAGAGAGTACTAGATCAAAAGTTTACCATCAAAGACCTAGTCTTAACGAAGTACTACCTTTATTTCTATTAAACTTCTCATTTGACTTTTGGCACTGTTCATGAGTCAAGGTTGACTCAAAATGAATGTCCAACATATAGGATAAAATATAGTCGGGTCTTGTTTGATTTGTCTTATAATGAGTAGAGTAAGAATATATATTTTATAATATTTACTAATATGTAACTAAAGATATCTGAGATATAAAATGTGCTTTGACAAATGTGCCAAAGTCAAATGAGAAGTTTAAATAGAAATGGAGGAAGTATTTCATTGGTTGGGAAGTCAATATAAATGAGAAAAGCCCTACTTTGCATCAAATAAAATACATTATTGATATGCTATAGGTAGAGCGATATTGTGTATTGCAAGGAAGTCAAGTGACCTTTTAGAAGGGACTGAAGTAATCTACAAATACAAGAGAAATTCTACATGATCCTAAATCCTACGAAATATTGATAGAAAAATTGCTATAGATGAACCTATTCTTACCATATATATCTTATGATATACAATAATTGGGTTGATTCATGATTAAACCTAGAAAACCTCATTATGATACAACTATTCATGTTTAGAGATATATGTAAGGTACTGTGGATGTTGGTTTTTTCTATCATGGTAATTTAGAGTTAATTTTGACAGGATGCTCTAATAAAGATTGAGGGCAAATGTAACTTTAGTGTGGAGATCTTTGATAGGATTTTATGTTTTCCTTCATAATTCCATAACTTTATGGATATCCAAGATGCAAAAAAAATGATTTAACTCTACTACAGAAGCCGAGGAGAGCATTTATCATACCATAAGTGAGCTAATTTAAATTGAAGGATTCTTGACTAATTTTGGTATACAAGTTCCATTACCAATACTTTTGCACTATGATAATAAGGCAGTTTAGTACTTAGCTCCAAATCCCGCGTTTCATGAAAAAACTAAGAACCTGATGATTGACTTCCATTATGTAATGTGCCTTTTGTTTTTATATAAAGCGAGCATGTAAAATCATTTTTAGTAGCGTGTAGATGTTCTTACTATACTCTTAGGAGAGCCACAAGATCGATTTTTATGCTCCAAGTTGGGTTTGGTGTTCAACTCCAATTCCAACTTAAATGAAAACGATGAAATGATGATTAGGTCAGGGATGCTTGGTCAACAAACCTTCACTTACTCAGCATATGGCAGCTCAGCAACAACGGTCTTCTAGACGAGTTTACATAAACAAACTGTCATGTGTAGACTGTATCGGAGTAGTACGAGGTGATGCCCTTGCAAAGAATCGATATAGGATCTAGTGTGATAGTGTCCTTTCCATTGTGAGTTGTAATATGACAATACATTATAGTAAATTGCATTGAATTCTAGCCCTTGGTAGAATGTACCTTGGTTAATGATTGTAATTAGACAGCTATCTCTAGCTAGCTTGTTAATCAAGGCGATTTGATTTTATATATAGCCTATATAATAGGTGTCAATTGCAAGCTTGAGTAAGCAATCATAAGATTAATCCAATCAATGTTTATAACTTAAAATATCTTCCTTCCTTTTCCCATTTTACATGAACCTACCTATGACCTTCAAGATTCATACTACTAGTCCAATCTAAGAAACTAAAAAAAGAAACTGATTGATGTACTTTAAGGCTCCATTTGGTTTGGAGGAAGTTCATTTTCTTGGAAAATCATCTTTCATGGAAATTATTTTCCATGAGAAAATTGATTTCATAAACTTTTTTCCCTTGTTTGGTAGTACAAGGGAAATTATGGAGAGAAAACAAAGATAATAGAAGAAAGGAGGGAGGGAGGAGGGGCTATGGGAGAAGAGAGATATGGGAGGAAATTGGGAATTCCAAGTATTAGAAAGGAAAATTAGTCTTACTATGAAGAAAATGATCTTCCTCCCAATTTTTCAACTTTATTTTCTCAGTCCAAACCAAACAAAAAAAAACTAAGGGGTCGTTCGGTACTAGAGTCAGTTTGCAGTTTTCTGTTTTTTTTGGCAAAAAATTAAACACAACCTGTTCGGATATTTGGTTTATAAAATCAAGTTAGCGCATTAAACTCTAAAGTGGCAACAGAATATGGTAAACCACTGTTAGTGGTTTTTGAAAACAGCATACCTTATTTCTACTAAAATAACAAAACACGTATCTTTCTTCCCTCTCTCACCTCTCTCACCTCCATCAACCCTAAGTAAGATTCAATTGCTCTTCATCACTGCTATTTGCTCCTCAGAGTCAAATAAAGGTATGAATTTTTTCTTCTTTTCAATAGTTCCTCTAAAATATTATTGAACGTCTTTTACCTTTTATTTTATTATATGCAATACCTCCTTTAATTTTATATGATACTCTTCTTCTTGTAAAAATTCCCCTTCCCTTCATTATATGCTATACCTTTTATTGGTTTGCTATATATCTTCTTGGAAAAATTCTAAATTTTTTTTCACCCTTCAATTATGCGTCAGTGCAATTTTTATATAAACAAAGGAACTAAAAACAGAGGACATAGACACAAGTTGACTGTTTGGTGTTTGTAATTTGAGGTTTATGTATAGAGGGAGGGGAAAATAGTACATAATACGTAAAATTTTATTTATTTATGATTTGACGTAGTAAGTATGAATTAATGGTTAGAAATGGAGTTTATGAGGTTCAGTGGATTACTTGAATGCGTACATCTCTGGCATAATTTTTCAGGGAGAGAGGAAGGTGTTAATAAGGGGTTTATAGGTTAAAGCAATCACTTATACCATCAGCCAGAATGGGACCACTAGAAAGACCAAACATTATCGAAGATCTAAAGGTATATGCTGGAGTAACATTATACATCTTGTACAGTTCAACACTGATGCCACAACTTCACTGGAATTATGTCTTTATCAACAGCTCATCAAGTTGTAATTTCAGTTTGTTAAAAGCTATTAACTATGAGCAAAACAGATGAATTTTGGACCTTCTTAAGTAGACAGTAGCAGGTAGATGACATGAACTCTAGTCTTGTACAATTAATATTGAGTATCAAAGAAATATGAAAAAGTGTAGCAGTTTCGTCAACTCATATGTCTTGACATTGTCATGATAATTTTTCATTTTTTTTCCTTATTTCAGCCATGTTTATTTCTTCTATTTTTTATGTTGTTTGTGCATATTTTATTTGAGCCATTTTATATGATTCTACATCGATGGTGATTTAATAGATGTCAAGTTCAAATCATGAGAGTGAAGATTGCGAAGATGAAGTAGTTGAGATTGAACCTGATGGAAAAATGGGTGTTTGGAATGAGAGCGTTGAATCTTATTTGATAGGCTTGATAGAGGACGAGGTAAAGAAAGGGAATAGGCCAACTATAACTCTTACAAAGTCCGCATGGAATTTCATTAGACAGAAGTTAAAAGAGAAAACAAAGAAGGAGTACACACAAGACCAACTTAAGAATAAATATAACTTACTAAGACAAAAATCGAAGGCTTTTGGTAAGCTTATAGCGGAGACGGGGATCGGATACAATGTTGTAACTAATCAAGTTTCTACAAAGGACGAGGATGTGTGGAAGACCTTATATCAGGTACCTTGTTTACAGTAGGCTCATTGGAGTAATTTATTGTAGGCTCATTGGAGTAGAACTCTTTCAAAATAATACATGTCACTAGGCCTAATGAACCTTTTTTTTTTTTTGTGCAGAAACATAAGTATGCCAAAACGTTTAGAAGGAAGGGGTGTAAACATTATGACAAAATGTGTACAATCTTTGGCGATACTACAGCTACGGGTGCCAGTGCTCATCCCTCTACTAAAAGCC
>CAAKMY010008498.1:0-15492 GCA_901111285.1 Corrigiola litoralis
CAACCCAATTAGTTTCATGTCGTGTTCGTGTTGACCCAATCAATCAAATGAGTCACAAATCTCAACCCAAACCCGCTAATTTCGTGTCGGGTTCGTGTCGTGTCAACTCTAGATGTGATAGATGATGTGGCGTAATGTCTGAGGTTGAACGCCTTTTAACAATACTGTATGTATAAATTATTATAGATTTCTTTGAGCCTCATTAGGTCCAAGAGAAAAAGAAAAAATACAAACAACATCAAAACGCATCGTCCAGTGAACTCAAAAGCTCAAAACCTCGTATAACAACAAATTGTCCTATTGTAAAAAAAAAAAGCTAAAAAAAATTGTCCTTACTTCCAAAAATTTAAATCTTACACAATTTCCCTCCCAACAACATCAAATAACTCGCACATTTCCCACAAAACTCACATTTTTCCATCAAACAAACCAACCAACAATGGGACCCCCAATTCCCAAACCTCCCAACAAACACCCACTCAAAACCCAACAGCAGGCCCCGCTTCCGGTCCCCCGAAACCCCGACATAAAGCGAAACTGGTCCCTGGCCGACTTCGAGATCGGCAAGCCCCTCGGCAAGGGCAAGTTCGGCCGCGTCTACCTCGCCCGTGAAACCAAGGTAAGACTGCCAACACACTTGGATAAGACGGTCCTATGATAGGATAGGACTACGTTGACCTTTTAATATTTTCAATTATAAGACGGTCATATGATAGGATAAGATATGACTGGACTAGGCGAGCTTTTAATGTTTTTAGTTATAAGACGGTCATATGATAGGATAAGACAGGACAATGCGGGCTTTTAAGGGTTTTTAAATTAAAAGCTCACCCCTTTGGACCGTCTTTTTGGACCCTTTATTTTGTTTGGTATGAACGTGCCTACAAAGTCGCTGATAAAAATCGAACACCCAACCTTATGATTGGGGCGACATAGCTCTAACCACTTGAGCTAGTTTTTTTTTAGACCCATTATCTAATTATTATAATTGTTATTATAATGTTGTTGGATTGATTGTCTGAGCAGAGTAAATACATAGTGGCATTGAAGGTGATATTCAAGGAGCAGTTGGAAAAGTACAGGCTGCACCATCAACTAAGGAGGGAGATGGAAATCCAGATGAGCTTACGACACCCGAATGTGTTGCGCCTTTTCGGGTGGTTTCATGATGACGAGAGGATTTTCTTGATCCTTGAGTATGCTTTTGGTGGTGAGCTGTATAAGGAGCTTAGGCGGTCCGGGTTTCTACCAGAGAAGCAGGCTGCCACGGTAGTATTTCGACCGCCTTTTTAAAATTCAATTGCAAAAAATTGATGTGTTTTAGTGGTTCTGGTAGGGGTACATTGGGTAGATAATGCGGTGGTTTAGGTGATAATGTATAGTGGCTAAGTTAAGGGAAGGTTATATGTGTATGGATTGAGAAAGTGGGGGTATGAACAGCTAAGTTATAGTGGAGGATCATTGTGTTTGTACTGGAAATGAGGTACTTTAGAGTTTAGATGGGAATTTATTGTTATTATTATGAGAATGTGTGAATATGATTTGCTAAGTTTGCTGTAATAATGTTATGGAGTAGCTAAGTTAAGAGAATGGGAAAATGTCTATAGTTTTGCCATTTGAGGGAAGTGTTATTAGCCATGTACATTTTGTTGTATTGTGTTCTATGTGGTTTTAGTTATTGTGTTAAGAGAAGGTTAAACGTGTATGGAATGCGAAAATGGGAATGAGAACGGCTAAGTTGTAATAGAGGATCATTGTGTTTGTACTGCAAATGAGGTACTTTAGATGGGACTTTATCATTATTATTGTGAGAATGTGTGAATATGATTTGATTTAGTTCGCTGTGATGGTGGTATGGAGTAGCTAAGTTAAGAGAAATTGATTCTGTTTCGATAGTGAAAATGTCTATGGTTTTACCATTTGAGGGAAGTGATTCCTGATGGCGAAAATGGAAGTGTTATTAGCCATGGACATTTTGTTATGTTGTATTGTATGTGGTTTTGGTTATTGAGTTTTGATTGTAGAAAGGCGCATAGGACACTAGGACTGAGCTTTGGAAAATTTTCATTTTTCCTTTTAGTTTTGGTGGTATTTTCGACACGAGTTTGCTGTTTGGGAGTTGGGGGCAGGCGAAGGGCTAAGCATGACTTACTATTTTGGGTGTTAAGTGTATGGGAAATATCTGGTATTTTAGGTTAATTGAATCTCAATTTTCTATGTTTTGGATCGTAGAAACTTTGCTGCTTATGCTTAGTTTAGTGTTATGTGTGGGGCAGTAAATTGCTAGGCAGACGGAGACATTGGCTTATTGCATCTTAAAAGTCACCTAACCTAGCAATGATCCTTTTGTTGTAATGATGAGAATGTGGGTTAATAGTCCTCTTATACTTATTTATGATTTAGTTACTTAGATTTTGAAATGTAAGATACACTAGTATGAGTTTTGGCAGCGAAAATGGGAGTATTAATACCTCTCTTAATTTAGTTGTATATAGTTTATTTTGGTAGTTGCTTTTTATTCTTAGAGAAAGTGGAAAAACAGAATTTAGTGGGAGAACTTCCACTCTTCAATTAATTTTCTTGGTATTCTCAAAATTTGCGCATGTTTGCTGTTTGGAGGTTCGGGCCAGGGGCAGGGCTAATTTTGTGTGAATTGTTTGTGGGACTTGTACTTTCAGCACAGCTGATCGCCTGATCCTCTATATTCTAATTTGTTGATCTTAGGCTTCTATTGTTATTTAATTTCGTTATTGTGGCGGACAGTACATTGCTAGTCTGACGGAGGCGTTGGCGTATTGCCATGACAAGAATGTCATTCACAGGGACATCAAGCCTGAGAATTTGCTACTTGATCATGAGGTATTGCTTTGAGATACTCTAGCTGATATGGCTTTCGATTTATCTTCTTTTTAGGGTATTCAGTGCATGTTGGTAAAATTGATATAAGAGTTTTTTCTTCATGAATTCTTGAGCATAATGATTCAACCAATTCAATTTATCATCTTTGTAAACTCCTGCTTGATGCCGATCACAGCTTCTCCACTAGAGCACTTCAGTGTAGCCCAAATTCAACTAAATATTGCATTCATCAGTTACAATTTTGCAAGTATGAGATATATGAACTAGAACCTAGGGACCTTTTACTGATTGAGTGTAGCTAAGGACTTTAAAATGGAATTAGAGGGGGTCATCTTATTTTGGTTGGGATGGTGTAAGCTTTTGGTCATTTGGTAGCTTGTGGTGAATGATAGAAAAGCAATTGTTCTGTTTCCCTTCTCAGGGTCGTCTGAAGATTGCAGACTTCGGATGGTCTGTACAGTCAAGGAGCAAGAGGCATACTATGTGTGGCACTCTAGACTATTTGGCACCAGAAATGGTGGAAAACAAAGCCCATGATTATGCAGTTGACAACTGGACTCTAGGTGTTCTTTGCTACGAGTTCTTGTATGGAGTCCCTCCATTTGAGGCTGAGAGCCAAGGTGATACTTTCAGAAGGTAAGAAATAGTAGTAATGATACGAAGTAAGACTAGAATAAGAGGATGATTCTTAGTAAAAGTGTGCTGGCATGCAGGATACGGATGGTTGATTTGAACTTCCCATCTTCCCCCCAAGTTTCCTCAGAGGCCAAGAATTTGATCAGCCGTGTAAGCTTTGCTTTACATCTTTTTCCTCTTGTACCCATGAACTTTTTGGCATTTCTGAGCACGTAACTGTGATGTTTTGCAGCTTTTGGTGAAAGACTCTTCAAAGAGGCTCTCTCTTCAGAAGATCCTTGAGCACCCATGGATTATAAAGAATGCTGATCCGACTGGTATCTGCCCTAAATAGATCCGATTTCTCATCCAAGCATGTCTGAGGAGGATCTACCTAGGTTCTGGGCTGTGTATAGTTCAAGTAATTGTGCTTTGAACTCATAGTGGTAAGCTGCTGCAGTGTTGGATAGAATGAACTGAGCTTGCTGGTCTTGTACAAGAAGTTAGAGCTGTTGGCATCGGCGCATCGCTGCAAACTTTTGTATCGATTGAAAATAGTTAGGCGAGTACTATTTCATGTTTTTGTTCTGGAAACACGTATGTGTGGACGTACAGTAATATGTAGAATATCAGATATGCAGATATCCATAGGAAACAAGACTTCTTGTTTGACAAAACATCTGTTATATGTTAATGTAATGCATATGGTAATTAGTCAATTACATTCAGTCAATCTAATTAGCAATGCAAAAGTAACATGTGTAAGTTATGGTATCGGGAAATTCTTTTAAAATATTCTATTTACCTGCTTTCAGCACTTATATGTACATTGCAATTGCTTTGTTCATCTTTTTGGGCTTCTCCATCCGAAGGCAGTAGTCAGTACGTAGATCATGATGATTCATTTGACTGTATTCCAATCCAGTCAACTTCTGTTTCTAATATCGATATATTTCTTGGTGCACAGTCATGCATACTATGCTGATATACTATGCGGTCTTAGCTCTTTTATTTTCAGCTTACCACTAATGATTTTTAATGTTCGAGTTGTGAATGATCAGAGAAGATGAAACATGAATAACATTTAGTGGCGGCTCAACATTGCACATATGAATATGATTCCTATTTATATACTATGTTGGTACGTTGTCAGCTTCTGCATCTTTTCTTAGTCTTGCAGTCTTGCTACAACAAAAATTATTCTCTTTCTTCTTTACAAGCAGTTCTTCATTCTCACATAAAATGTTCTCAAGCTATCTGCAATGGGATAGGCGGGACTAAAAATGCATCTGTTATGGGATTTGTTAGATATTCTGGAATGAACCAAAGAACAGAAGTCGATATCTGGGTGGATATTCTCCCATGTCCAGGACTTCGGGACTAGGAGAGGCAAGAGCTTTGCTCTGTAGTATATGGTTAATTGATCAAAGATAACTATCTTTAGCCTGATGCAAAGGATTGTTCTCTAGTATAATATTGTTCAGATATTTATTTGGAACGAACACATGAAGTCGCAAATGAAGGTTGAATCCTCAATCTTGAGAGGTCAAATTTTGGAAAGAGTTACTCTAGTTAGATACAATGGATCAAACATAGAAGCCCATCAACTAATTCCAAAATGAAGTTATTAATCCCCCATGTGTGTTATCCATTTCGATCGACTTGTTCCTTGTGATTTAAATCCTTCATGAGACCCTATGCAAGGAGTTCAAATTCATTGAGCTAGTCATCGCATTAAGGGGGTTTTGGAAGCAAACATCGGTATGGTTTGTAGGTGCTCTTGTCATTAGTAATCTGTTCAAAAAGCAGTTCTTACCTGTTAAATTCTTGTATTATGAGAGAGGACATAGAGCTACTTGTCTTAATGACTAAAAACTATCAAGTTTACATGTTCAATGATTGGCCATCCCCATCTTTTTTAGAGAACAAAAAGAGAATGTCCCCTCTTGATAAGTTATCATCATGATTCATGGACTCATAGACGGTAGATATTTGCTCATAACAAAATATATAATTACAAGAAAAAGAAGGAAACGGAAGTAGTTCCTGGCTTCCATGTGTCTTAACAAGAAAAACTACACGTATTTTATGTATACTGTGAAGTCATTGGCTGAAAGATTGCTTGACGATAGTACTCATCAGGAGTCAGAACTAGACCGTTTAAGTTTGCGGCAGAAAACATATTAAATGGCTGATTTTTTGACACCACCTGCTTCCTCCATTGTAATGGTTACACATTCTGCCAAATTTGACCGAACTCTTGTTAACTTTACTTTCCCTTCTTGTCCATTTTTTCCCATTGTTTTGGGTACTACTGTTCAGCTCCAAGGAATGTGTTTGCTGTTCTTGTGCCGCGTTCTGATCATTCATAATTAAAAACACAGGTGCACGATTCTTTTTTCATGTTTCAATATCTTTTGTGTAGCTTTTTTCAACCATGTTGGCACATTTAGTCCATGATGATTGATCATCTTTACAGAAAGATAACATGTTTTTACTATAAATTTTCATGCGGAAATAAAAAATTAACTGGTGTCAAAAATTTTACCAAGCCAAACATGCTAGAGGAAGGGGAGAACATGCAATACGAGCCATGGTTAAAAAAAAAAAAAAGTCTGGTCATAATAAAACTACTAAAAAGAAAAAGCTCGTTCTCCATGAACTAGCATCTTTTGTAGCTCAATTGATCCAAAAGGACCGAAGCACCATGATCAAGCTACAAGAGTGTTGGCAGTTGTAAAATCATCTTTCCACACTGGTAGGAGCTCTTTGTCACGCTTAGTAACTAGACCAAGCCTGTAAATCCTGAAGTAACGAGGATCATACCGATTTGAGAAAGAGTCAGATTCTTCTTTTCAAGCTTACAAATGTGCTCATCCACATCTCAACTTCTCAAACGGAGATCTTAGCTGAGCTGTTGGGGCGCGCTTGTATGGAATAAGAACAAGTAGCTCATAAATAATTTATCTAGAGAAGAACCCCTTGCGGCGACATGCTAACTCATGTGTAGATAAGTTTATAAAAATCAGTAGTTCATAGATATTTTTGCACTCCATTATTAATAAGATAGTGCGTATTTGGTAAAATGGTTTGTTTTAGATGTTAATGCTAATTGGTAAGCAACCAGACGGTCAGATGAGACAAACACAAACTGGAACTTTAAAGGGAGTACTTTGGCATGGGGGGAGTGGCAAAAAGAGGCATTTCAGTTTTCATACATTGTGTAATCAATAGGAGTTACATCTGTTGCATCAGTCTTATCGGCACTGCAAACAATGATGTTTAGTAACTAACAATGTTGTTTGCGTTTGACGATTCCCAGAAATACAAATTTCGGATCAATATGTTTATGGTGGAGAGTAAAACAGGTGCCATAGTCTGCATGTTGTTGTCCCTTTTTTTCCTGGGGACATGGCCAGCAATCCTGACTCTTTTGGAGAGAAGAGGGAGGCTTCCTCAACATACATACCTTGATTACTCCATTACAAATTTCCTGGCAGCTGTTGCCATTGCGCTTACATTTGGTCAGATTGGTGATAGCAAACCCAATATGCCCAATTTTATTACCCAGCTTTCTCAGGTATTGTCTTGTTAACTCTACGTTTCCAGTTCTCTTATTTTGCTTGGTGTAGTCGTTTATATTGATAGATTTTGCACTGTTGTAAAATGTTGATTGGAAAATTTGAAAATGATTTTTGCATTATGACTAAGAGTATGGTGGCCGTACCTCATTTTTTTTCCTCATTGATTTAAGGAAGAAGTTCTTATATATGCTACACGGCACATCATGCACTTCAAAGTTTGAGGATACAGCCCAAAAGAAAAGCTTGGTGACACAAGCATCATGTCTATAGCTGTGCTTGGTCTTTATATCACAGTAACTACAATGACCTGATATGGACCATATTGGTGTTTTGATCTAAACACCTGAATGTATCAGCTGTCACATCGGATAACCTCCATGCCACACGTCTTCCCTTCGCTTACAGCCCCCCCCCCCCCCCCCCCCCCCCCCCCCCCCCCCCCAGGGAAATAGAAGATGATGCCTGCATCTGATACGTGTTTCTTCTACCACTCTCACACAATCTCCTAGTTCGTGTCACTATTGGAACATGTCACAGATTCCACACTGCAACTCGGGGGTCATCAAAAGAAATTATAGTGTTGTTATATGTGTAATGAAAAATGACCTACAAGGGTGATGGGACTTGAGATTACCATAATCCCCCCTTCCCCCGGAAAACAAATGGAGGAATATGGTGGCTAAGCCCCTTGATCTATGTCTGTTAAATTCTGTTGTATGCAGGATACTTGGCCATGTGTTTTAATGGCTATGGCTGGTGGATTGTTTCTAAGCCTTGGTAATGTTTCAATACAATATGCCTGGGCATTTGTTGGGCTCTCAGTAGCACAAGTTATTACCTCAAGCATCGCTGTTGTGATAGGTAAAAATAATTCATATGTGAGCATCAATACTGTAATCGTTGTGGAAATAATAGTATTTCAGTAACGATAAATAAGAGATTTCATTATTTCAATAATACCAGGTACAACTTTGAACTACTTCTTGGACGATAAAATAAATAAAGCCAGCATTCTCTTCCCAGGAGTTGCATTCTTTCTTATAGCAGTATTGCTTGGTTCAGCAGTTCACAACTCCAATGCAGCTGATAATGTGGCTAAGCTTCGCAGCTTCCATGAAAATTTGAAAGACACTCCAGAGTATGATACTCCAATTCTCAAAGCGCTGTGAGCAGAAGCTTTTATTTATGTCCTTCAATAGTTAATGTTGTCCTCCACTGTGGTTAAATCAACCCTTTGCAGTGTGCCAGATGTTTCAAATGACAAAGAAGCAAAATCAGAGAAAGGTAACAAGATCAAGTATCCTATGACATCCTTCTTCATTTTATATATATCGTAATGTGGTATAAAAATGTATAGATATCTTGGAGGACATTGAGGTTGGAGACCTGGATGTTGAGGAAACAAAAAAGGCTGGAACAGCTGAATCCATTATTGCGGTTGAAAACAAAAGAGCAATCAAGGTCAGTAGCTCTGTCAGTTCAATGTTATAAACTCTCTTGGGGAATTAATTCTAGGAAGCACAGAAAGTCTGGTAGATGGGGTATCCCCGTATCTCGTTAAGTGCACTAGATAATGTGTATGACATCCCAATCAACAGGTGGTCGGTGAGAGCAAATTGGTGGGCTTGAGCATAACTTTGTTTGCTGGCATATGCTTTGCTATCTTTTCACCAGCATTCAACCTGGCAACAAATGACCAGTGGCACTTTCTGAAGAACGGAGTCCCTCATTTGGTTGTGTATACTGCGTTCTTTTACTTCTCAGTTGCCTTTGTTGTGATGGCTGTCACTTTAAACGTTACCTTCTTGTACCGTCCTCTTCTAAACTTACCAAGATCATCTCTCAAGGACTACCTAAAAGATCAAAATGGCAGAGCATGGGCTGTGTGTGCTGGGTTGTTGTGTGGCTTCGGGAATGGTCTTCAATTTATTGGGGGTCAGGCAGCTGGCTACGCAGCTGCTGATGCTGTTCAGGTAAGTTTTCTGTTGAGACGCAAGGGTTTAGATCGTAGCTGGTCTCTTGTGAAAGCATCTAGGATCATCTATTCATTAAAGCAAAACGAATTATGCTTAGGAGTTAGGACATAGCCAATGTCGAAATTCTTGTTTAAAAGTTCTGGTCTGTTGCATAAATCAACAGCTACTATGTAAAAAAAAAAAAATTTAGCTTTTGCTTTCCCATGTGAATTTTCAGGCACTTCCACTTGTGAGCACCTTCTGGGGCGTAATTTTCTTTGGAGAGTACAGAAGGTCATCTAAAAGAACATACGTCTTACTTGTGAGTATGCTTTTGATGTTCAGTGTGGCTGTGGCGTTGTTGCTGGCATCAGCAGGCCACCGAAAGACAACAGGTGGAGTAGGTTCAGGTACAAAGACCAGCAGAGTGCAATATCAAAGAAGGCAGTCAGTGGAGTTTCTGGCGGTTGGGACTTTTGATTTCTAGGTGCAAGTTTTCTGCCAGATTTTGAGTACTGTTATCCTTGATATTAAAAATAAAGAATACAAAGGTTGGAGGAAAATATATGTATCCTTTGCCAGCTTGTATCGTTAGAACATTAGATTACATGTTTTACCAGAAATATCTGTTAGCTTGTGTACTTCATTCACTCAAAATATAATTGAGGATCCACTACATGATTATTAGAATGATGTGGGAGGCATTTGCCAGCTTAGAAGTTGATGTCTCGAGAACTTATTGGTTGATGTTTTTGGTTTCGTTTTCTCGGTGAGAAGAGTTTCAATGGTGTTTTTATTCTAAATCTATTTTTTTGGAAGAAATTAAATTTCTTAATATTTTTAATCTCTAATTGTATTCTCAGGAGGAGTGTTGAAGTTCAAAAGTACCCAATTATTTTGATCCTTGTTGCGGGATCACAATGATGTAAACATGAAATAAACACGACAGTCCTTCTAGGGATGACGTCTGCATGTCTTGGAAGTGAAGATCTTTAGATTTACATATGCAATTTAATTTAAACAATAGAAATTTGTATAATACAAATTTTTGGGGAAGCAGAGAAGCAATGTCAACGAAATGTTACATGAAAAAGGGTTGGTACCAAGAAAGGATGTCATTTACTGTTTGATCCTGTTGTTATCATGTGATCAAGGACAATGAGTTATGAAACCTCAAATGAAGATCCCTGCGACATTTCATCCAACCGTCAACGAGAAAACAATGGGTCCTCATTCGCGGTGGTGACCACGGTTCACTGGAAGTGTGTATGAAAGCCATATCCAGTGACAAGAGTGCAACACCACCAGAACCGAAAGATGACGCATAGTAACAAGTATTCTAGTTTTCTCCCAAGTATGTAAAGCAACGCTTCCAAAGAAATAAGCCAGCGTTAATGTATTTGTTTCCATACGATAACATTTTTATATTAGTAGTGCCAATTTTTTATTTATTTTTATATAGAAGTTGAAGATGTTCAAGTTGAAGGTCAATAATCGCATAACTGAGTATTATACTTCAACAACTTGATCTATTCCTTGGAAAGTCGGTGATTCATTATGTCTATAATCGCATATTATAACAAGTAATTGGATCCACATGACCGTTAATCTGCTCAAGCAAAAATTTAACCTTCAAAGGCATTCTTGAAGTATATTGGTGTTACATTTACCATTCTGTGACACTGTCAACTCCGCTGACAAAACGTGCTCTACATCATTGGTTCGTGACCTCGATCTGAAGGCCACTGAGGCGATATTTTGCAGGACGGCGATCCTTTGAACCTCACACGACTTTACACCTATGAAGATCAATGTACAACATATAAGTACTCCTTTCTACAGAATCAATGGTTGCAAAAGAAAAAGCAATAAGTTCTATCAGTTCAATGAAACTGAGAAACACTTGCTACTTTGAGAGGTGCTCACCTCTACTCAACACCCCATAAACACAGTTCCTAAGCCTAGTGACTATTAATTAGAGGTGGTCGCTGCTGCTGACTTACCCATTCCACCATATTCTCCTATTGTTTCAGTTTCGATCTCACTAGATCCTCTGGTGCCACTTGTCAGAGGCATCATCTTCTGTCTCTCCCAGGATAGTGTCTGCCTATGTGGCTGCTAATTGTTTCTTCTCCCTGTCTTACCCGCTCTGAGTTCTTTCCTCTGATATTTATTTCCTCCGAAGGAACTTGCTTGTTTTTCTTAGTTGGTTGTTATTTTGAGGTAAAATAGTTCTGTCAGAATGGCTTTCTGGTTGTTCTTAAGGTGATTTTAGTTCTTGCACACCGATTTCAATTACGAGGATTCAGAGCCAAATATACTTGTACTTGGAGTACGCCTAACACTTGGACAGAGCAGGCAAAGTTCAAATATAGAAATCCGGTTCCTTTGTGTACACGTATCAATCTTGGATTAACATTAGGAGTTGGTTTTAAGGTCGAGGGTAGTAAATTATGGCTCCCATCTCTCATTTTAGTTCCTAGCCAATAACCTCCTCCTAAGCCAGAAGCCAAGAATTCTTTCTTTACTTTTTATATAATGAAAGGGGATGTTCCGAAATAGCATGCCTCTCCAGACCACACCAGCACCATTCACCAACAAACAACATCAACCAAGGCCCACCTACCAACAGAAAAAAGGCCCGACAAATGGGCCAGGAACTACAGGTAGTCAGCACAAAAATTGATTATTCAATTGTAGATCTCCACCCATCCTACCAAAACAGGGAAGGATGTAATACACAGACATTGACTGCAAGCTAAAACGGATTTGGAAAATTCGGCTCATCTCCCCACGAGGAATATAGTGTTGTTTGGTCATCATCTTATAGAGTTAAAAATGGTTCAGATGTGGTAGGCAAATCATTTCATCTATATGTGGCTACCTCTCTTCCTTCAAACTGAAAAAAAGGCCTTGAGATACTGTTGTGGTCTCATTCTCCTCATTTACTTCCTTTTCTAGTGAGACTCCTCCTAGGCTTTTGAAGTTACCAAAGAAAACACCAAACCATTGCCGAATGTAAAGAGAAATCAAATTACAAAGTATTAACTGTGTTGCCAACATTGGCCCAATAGGAGATGAGTATTGGATGCTTTCAAGTCGGATAATGATCCATCCTGAGAAAGGATACTTTATGAGGAAGTATACTACATTTCAACGTAAAAAAAGGGAATAAAAAAAAAAAAAAGCAACATAAGTCGAAATTTAGAAGGTGCTCATAAAAGGTGCGTCTGAGGGTTCTTACATAAAAAAATTGCTCCTACTTGATGGAAACAAGAACAGTCAACTCATAAGAGGAAGGGCTTCCGGAGTAAAAAGACTTGATGATAACATTTTGAAACTTATAATGTAGATTTGAATGGATTGAAATATAAATTTCTCATTTAACATCTTTAAAGCAAGGGAAGGAGCAGAGAAAAATATCAACATGAAGAAACAGATCATGGGTCAGATGTTTGAACTCAACTACATGGGTGACAATGTTCTAAATTCTAATGAGCGTCATCAAGCGTGGCATGCTCATGGGAGTGATGTTCTATTTGTTCTGGTGTTTTGGTCATAGTGAATCTTCGTTTATCCTGTGGCTTTTATGGGTATATTATGCTACATGCGTATTGTCAATTGGAGCCAACACCCCTTTCTTTCAATGTCCTTATGAGCGTCATCAAGCATGTCATGCTCATAGGAGTGATGTTCTATTTGTTCTGGTGTTCTGGTCTTAGTGAATCTTTAGTTATCTTGTGAAATTATGGGTATCTTATTCTAAATTTGTATTGTCAATGGGAGCCAACACCCCTTTGTTTTCCATTTCAAAATGGACTACAACTTACTGGGAAAAAAGATGTGAGACAACTCTACCCAACGAATCCTCCGGTTACTTTTCGATTTCATCAATACCAATGATTAGGGTCAGCATAAGTTCCAGAATAGCCCAAACCATCAGAAATTCAATTTTGCCAGGAAGAAAAGTTACAAACTTTCGGCTTTTATTTAGCATTGGAAATGAGTACCTCATTAATTGAAAACAGAACATATATAGAAATCGAAAGCAGAAAATGACAAAAAAAACTTTCGACCAGCAAAGTTGTCTAAATTTACACAGGCCAAAAACAACATATTATTATTAGAGGGAACTGGTCCTAGTAGGATAATAAAATTTATATTATCAACTTTAAATAAGAGAAGAGGGAGGGGAAGCTTCAAGGACAAGTCACCAGATTCGGCTTTTATGTATTGCTGAGTATGGAATTAGCCTAGAACCAGGCTAAGTTGCTCGGATGCGGAGATACTGGTTCAGGTATCCGATCCTTGGATTTCAAAATTCCAAGATACTTGGGAGTCGGGATGAAGAATACATGGACACAGAATGACTTGGTAAACAAGAGAGTGAAACTTTAACACATTCAAACATGCAACATTACATGTTAATGTAAGTATACAACTATGTAAATTAATACAACCAGTAAAATTTATTAATTTATGGAGTTTTTAATTTAAAGAGTTTTTAGCTTATACGACAAATTTTAAAAATTTTATTAACTAAACCATTTTATGTATATAATAAATTGTGAGAATCTATATTTTAAAAACAATATGCTAAGGGGTCGTTCGGTACTAGAGTCAGTTTGCAGTTTTCTGTTTTTTTTGGCAAAAAATTAAACACAACCTGTTCGGATATTTGGTTTATAAAATCAAGTTAGCGCATTAAACTCCAAAGTGGCAACAGAATATGGTAAACCACTTTTAGTGGTTTTTGAAAACAGCATACCTTATTTCTACTAAAATAACAAAACACGTATCTTTCTTCCCTCTCTCACCTCTCTCACCTCCATCAGCCCTAAGTAAGATTCAATTGCTCTTCATCACTGCTATTTGCTCCTCAGAGTCAAATAAAGGTATGAATTTTTTCTTCTTTTCAATAGTTCCTCTAAAATATTATAGCATGTCTTTCACCTTTTATTTTATTTTATGCAATACCTCCTGTTATATGATACTCTTCTTCTTGTAAAAATTCCCCTTCCCTTCATTATATGCTATACCTTTTATTGGTTTGCTATATATCTTCTTGGGAAAATTCTAATTTTTTTTTTTTCACCCTTCAATTATGTGTCAGTGCAATTTTTATATAAACAAAGGAACTAAAAACAGAGGACATAGACACAAGTTGACTGTTTGGTGTTTGTAATTTGAGGTTTATGTATAGAGGGAGGGGAAAATAGTACATAATACGTAAACTTTTATTTATTTATGATTTGACGTAGTAAGTATGAATTAATGGTTAGAAATGGTTAGAAATGGAGTTTATGAGGTTCAGTGGATTACTTGAATGCGTACATCTCTGGCATAATTTTTCAGGGAGAGAGGAAGGTGTTAATAAGGGGTTTATAGGTTAAAGCAATCACTTATACCATGAGCCACCAACTCCCATATTGAGAATGGGACCACTAGAAAGACCAAACATTATCGAAGGTCTAAAGGTTTATGCTGGAGTAACATTATACATCTTGTACAGTCCAACACTGATGCCACAACTTCACTGGAATAATGTCTTTATCAACAGCTCATCAAGTTGTAATTTCAGTTTGTTAAAAGCTATTAACTATGAGCAAAACAGATGAATTTTGGACCTTCTTAAGTAGACAGTAGCAGGTAGATGACATGAACTCTAGTCTTGTACAATTAATATTGAGTATCAAAGAAATATGAAAAAGTGTAGCAGTTTCGTCAACTCATATGTCTTGACATTGTCATGATAATTTTTCTTTTTTTTTTTTCCTTATTTCAGCCATGTTTATTTCTTCTATTTTTTCTGTTGTTTGTGCATATTTTATTTGAGCCATTTTATATGATTCTACATCAATGGTGATTTAATAGATGTCAAGTTCAAATCATGAGAGTGAAGATTGCGAAGATGAAGTAGTTGAGATTGAACCTGATGGAAAAATGGGTGTTTGGAATGAGAGCGTTGAATCTTATTTGATAGGCTTGATAGAGGACGAGGTAAAGAAAGGGAATAGGCCAACTACAACTCTTACAAAGTCCGCATGGAATTTCATTAGGCAGAAGTTAAAAGAGAAAACAAAGAAGGAGTACACACAAGACCAACTTAAGAATAAATATAACTTACTAAGACAAAAATGGAAGGCTTTTGGTAAGCTTATAGCGGAGACGGGGATCGGATACAATGCTGTAACTAATCAAGTTTCTACAAAGGACGAGGATGTGTGGAAGACCTTATATCAGGTACCTTATTTACAGTAGGCTCATTGGAGTAATTTATTGTAGGCTCATTGGAGTAGAACTCTTTCAAAATAATACATGTCACTAGGCCTAATGAACCTTTTTTTTTTTTTTTGTGCAGAAACATAAGTATGCCAAAACGTTTAGAAGGAAGGGGTGTAAACATTATGACAAAATGTGTACAATCTTTGGCGATACTACAGCTACGGGTGCTAGTGCTCATCCCTCTACTAAAAGCC
>CAAKMY010008576.1:0-15204 GCA_901111285.1 Corrigiola litoralis
GGGGGGGGGGGGATTCCTTCCTGATACTTGGACATAAGGATTTTCAAACCACTTAAGAATAGAGACACAAGTACTTAAAAGAAAAGCCAATAGGAATGACAATAGGGCAAGGAGGGAAGCCCGTTTCTAGTAGCGCACTAGAATCCAACTCCGCCTCGGCAGACGGGAGATGTCAGACGCAAGGAGAAACAACCACTCCACGCCCAAATTCCCAGAGCAAGAAGTGTCACAAGCAGTACTGCTGGCGCTATCATATACCCAGTCTAGCAGAACTTACTTTTTGTTGAGCAACTAATCCCTGAAAGATTATCCTATGGATCCTGGAGTCGAAATCTTCATTTCACCTTCTGCACCCATATCAAATGCTCAACACTTCCACCTGAATATTGACACTTTGACGCTAAACATGGACAATTTTCTAAGAATGGTCAGAATACAACTCTTGGGTCATAAATCTGAGTCTGATAATTATAGCCGAGCCTAAGTGACATGGAGTACATTCATGAATCATCAAGCCATCTCTTTACACCTGTCTCAATCAGATGAGGTACTTACCTAACAATCACAGGCATTTCCATTGGTAAGAATAAAGCTTACCATGATAGTACATAAAAATACATATAACTATATACTGACAGAAGGCTGGCAGACTACGCTCACTACCAGAACCTACAGATGCTTATACAGAGAAATAGAAAGAATCATTGATAATGTGCCATACAAGTGCACTAAGTTTCCGGGTAAGACATATCAAACATTTAAGCTTCTCCAAGTTGCTATACCAAAGACTTAAGGCTCACACCATGTTCCTACCAAGTTGATTAAGCTTAACAAAAAAGTCTTACCATTTGCTTTACAGATGCTACATTTTTAATGACGAGCTTTCATTCTACAGGCCGCAGTTGCAATCAAGTTTCATACTACAATGGCCTCTGTGTGGAGAAGGGGAGAGGGGAGGGGGATGGTCGAATGGATACTTGGAAAATGTCAAAATAATTTAGTCTTTTATCATACATCACTAATCAGGAAAGTGAGAGTTGGTCTCCATTTCAATGCGCACATTTTATTAGAGCCCATCTCTTAGATAGCTATAGTATGTATCGGATAATTATGAATCAACATGATCTTCGTCCTTCGAGACACCACCCCCACACAAACCAGATAAAGAAAGACGAAAATACAGCCAACACAATGGTGTCCTTGCTTGTCACTGATTCCCTTCTAGAGTCTAGATTGAAAATACATGAAGCTAAAAGCCATAAGAAATTATATACCAGTGGACCAAGACACAAAACGCAACTGAATGTTCAATTGTTCATGGCTGCTTCTAACTCACATGGAAAAAGAATGTACATTTTCAAATCCAATCTCTCAACTGTTCCCCAGAAGCACCAGTTATAGATATCGGTTTTTGTGTTGGACCTTGTTGAACACATGTGTTAACTTCATATCCTTTCTACCCTATCCAGACTAAACAGTTTGAGAGGCAAGAGAGATTGACACTAAAGAAATCACAGGAATAAGGCGGTTAACGGTTATGATCAACCCTTGTACAGTAATTCCAACAACTATCAATTTGGAGTTCATGACAGCTCAATAACAATACATCTTTTCTTGGTGTATCCTAGTCTCAATTCTAGATTGCACGGTTGCACCTACAAAAGATCCTAAATAAAATTGTCAAAATTCTCATACTTTAAAACCAGTCGCTCAACTACTTTCCATGGTCTATCTGAGGTAAGACTGTGTGCTGTTGTGCTCAGAAATCTGAATGGCATTCACTTCAAATCGTCTAACTACCCGCACCAACCAAACACTTCACATGGGGAAAGACAGATAAGAATAGAAGAAATTTAGGAACTAAAAGAAACTATATACTTCAAGATGGGTTCATGACAGGCCACTAGTGCGTCCTTCCATGATAGAATCTGCATACGACAGTTTTTTTAATGCACCGATCTGTTAAATCTAGAGCCAGGAACAGTGAGACCTTGATGACCATACAAAGTAGTATCACATTAGTAATGCAGGCTAAGGGAAGGCCACTTCTTTAAAAATAGGTGAAATAAGGCCGGTTCTCAGCAGTCAGCACAACTGTAGGCATTTGCACAAAAAAAATAAAAGATTTAGCTGCAGGCAGATTAAAACGGCACCTCCATAACTTAGCCTAACATGGATTGCATCCTTGGTTTAAATATATTGTCCAAGGACAAAAAAAGGGGTTCTACCTAAAGTAACTGTTGTTATACTGACTGAACTGAGATTGGACAAAGAACATGGTATATAAGTATTTCCCATATTATAAGGGACCAGTGATGACAAACCAGCAAAACAAACTTTCAACTCCTAATTTCCTGAAACTCCTAACTTAGGTCCCTATATACCATTAGGAAAAAAAAACTTGGTTCCCTATTTTAGAATATCAAACAAGGCTATATAGTAATTGCATACAAGAATATGAAAAAGAGATCTAATCATTTTCAAGTGGTTCAATGATCGACAATCAGTTAATATATATTGTCCACTGGAAACCAGCAAAAGGGCATTAGTTATAGTGTAAATCAATTCCAAGTGGTTGCATATACTTGTATCTAGCCTCCATGTAATCAACCAAAATATTAACTATCAGTAAATCAGGTTGTATGCTGTAAAAAGTATCGCAAAACAATTTTATGGACGTTAAGGTTATACCTGCCAGAGTCAAATTAGTCTGTCACCAGCAATGATACTACTAAGCTACTGAGCTCTCATTCTCAGCTGAGCAACCGAATTTATTCAATTTAGGTTGTCACGCAGAAAAAATGGATCCAATGATTCCAATCCAACTATAAGTTTGAATCAAAAGGTTCAGCTGGAGACACTTAGTCTCAGTGAACTTGAAGCTTGCTCATGAATTAATCCCAAAATTCACAAACAAACAGACATCCTCATCATGTCCAAATAAATATTCGCCAATCTTGGCATAGCCCAGCCAAATTTCACCTACCAACCACTATTCCCCTTGTCACCATCATCAACCAATCCCCCCAAAACGAGTATACATTCTAACTACTACACTCCACTGTAACTATAAAAAGGCAACAAATACTCCATAACATAGCTCAATAAGTCAGATCACTTCATATATCAACCAAGCTAAATTCACCCCCAAAAAAGGTACACAATTTCTTAGAAAAGACTAGCTCCTTGCAAGTAATTCAACTCGAGCTCCCCGCAAGACCAGGTAAATAATAGATATATATCCCTTCGTTGGGCCAGCAAGGCGCCGTCTTTTTTTTACCGTCTCTCCCAAGACATTATGATAAAAGTATCACAAACCCACAAAAATCCAGCCTTTACCTTTGCTATATAACAGCTAGATTACATTACATTCCACAAATTAGATCATTTGATCAGCCCATCACACAATGCCTAATACACCAACCAACTAAATCATACAAAAAAGTGATCAACAAACTCAAAAACCAGAACCAACAATAACCAGCAAAATCAAACCCAGTAATAAAAATTGAAGAAAAACCCAGAAAAAGCTTACCTTTTCTACAGCAGGTCTTGACAAGGGCTGGCTACTCTCTTTACTAAGAAGAACAACAAAAAACAAGACAACAACCAAACCACACAACACCAACCATATCAGATTCGTGTACCTCCTCCTTGACTGCCTCCCAAAACTCTGATTTCTTCTCCTCATTATTATTATTACTCTCTTACTATAAACTTCTTTACAACTCTGGTAAAATAAATAATGTAATCAAGTGGGTAGATCAAAAATTAAAGTAGGAGATCTCCTTAATGGTGCAGGAGTATAATGTTAATAATAAGGATTATAATTGAGTTGTGTGATTATTGTTAGTGAGGGGAAGAAGAGCAGAGGAGACAGATAGATCTTTCAAGTGATGGTGTTGTGTTTTAGTGCCACAACAACACAGCTCTCTGTCCCCTGCGCTCCAAACTCACAACTTACAAAGCCGTCGGTACTCATGTCTTTGCTTTCATTTATTTTGTTCCCCTTCTTTTTCTCTTAATATTTTTTAAGATAAATAAATAAATTGTTATTATTATTTGTTAGAAAACTAAGTGTTGAGACAAATTTGAGTAGGGGAAAGACACAAGGAGTTTTGTTTATTTATCAAAAAGTCATCGGAGAAACGGTTTACTTCTATCTTAATATTGATGAAGACATACTTGCCCCGTTGAACGCATATAAATGTACTATAACTCAATTTGGTTTTTTTAGAGAGCTTAAAAAATTTTGCGTACAAGGTATTTGTAGACTTTTATAATAAAAGTAGACGGTTTTTTTCTAAGAACTGATTTTTTTTTTTTATTCATGTTATTATAATAGTACCCCTATATTTTTAGGATTGAATAATGTAGTTGAAATATTTTGTTTGGATATTAAAGATGATGTATAGAAACATATATCTATTTCGGTGAGTGTATAGAAACTTATAAAACTATACCTTTCTCCATTAATATACCCAGGGCCGACTCAGAGGGGTGGGTAAAAGGGGCAACCGCCCCGGGCCCAAACCCTCAAAGGGCCTTTTTTTAAAAAAAAAATTGTTATTTATAATAAATAAAATTTATATTCTATATGTAAAATGTACATATGACTGTAAAACGAATAAGAAAATGTATTTTATGGAGGTTTTAGGGGCCCATAAATAAAACTCTGTATAAATTTTAGTATAAAGTGACTCTTAAATAAATAAATAAATAAATAAATAAGTAAAATAAAAAATAAAAATAATTATTGAAGAAACACCTACCTAATTTTACTCCATTTTTTTGCGTACCCAATACTTTCCTATTTATTCCTCCTATACTTTGTTACTCCCCAAATTTTTAGTTCTCTAAATATTTTCTATCTATTCTATTTTTCTTCTATTCCGAATATTACATAATGTCTCTTTTAATTTGTAATTTTATATTCAATTTATCAATCTAAAATTTGCACATTGTACAAATGTTTTTGAGGTGACAATTAAAACCATATGAAAGTTGGCATTCAATACACTAGCTTGCAAAAGCACGCAATTCGTGCGACATCGGCGTACATCGATTTTAGAATTGGAAAGATATTAAACAAAATTATTCAGCACTAAACAAAAATTGAAAGTTACTAAAATCGTATAAAAACCCAAATATTGTAAACTTTTAAAAAGTATTTTCTTCTTATAGACCCAAAAATCGTAAAATTAAAGAAAGTATTTTACAAAATTTCTCTGATCTTGTAAAACCCAAAGATTGTAAAATTAAAGAAAGTATTTGACAATATTCCAATAAAATCAAAGAAAGTATTTGACAATATTCCAAATAAAAAGATGTGTGATGGATCGGTTTCTTGATATAATTTAGATTTAATATGATACAATAGTAATAAGAACTAAATACATACTTGTTTGAAAAGGAAATTTATGAGCTAAATATTATACTTTAATATATTGAAAAAAGAGTTATATAAAAAAAAAAACCTAAAAAGCCAATATTAAACTTCCATTGGACGTAATTAAGAAGTTAAACTATAATCAAAGTAATGTGACAATCTGTTCCAATACTTGCTAATTGGAAAACATTTAAGATAATAACTATTAAAAAATAATTCAAAATAAAGGGATTCAAACTAAGATGACAATTAGCATAAGAGAGTAGTACAAAGTTCCCAATATTTTTTCTATATTTTCAATAAAAACATCACGTAGAATACAAAACCTTCGGTAGCCCAATGTCAAAAATATAACATCATGATATGAGATTTTTGATTGGTCACACAAAAAGGGCCTAGACATATATTCCAATGCAAAGTGAAGTAAAACTACAAACATCTCTCTGTTCAAAATTACAACCAAAGAAATTATACTTAATCGGAACATAGGTCTTGGTGGCAGCCATTGAATTATGTTTGTCCTTGAAATACTTGAGCATGCGTTCTCTAAAAAATTTAGTTGAGATCTGCAACAGGTGTTCCAAGCTGAGGTTCGGACGTTTTGATTGACGACCTAAAGAGCCATCATCAAATCATGAGTAGATGATAGCAAATTATCATAATCAATTCAACATCACATAACATGCCAGACAATTTGAGACTACCAAATCATCTAGGCACACTATGTGAAAGTAGATGCAGCTAGCAAAGTATATAAACCCATATGAGCAATGTTGAAGCAGCAAAAGCTATATATAAAAAAAAAACCTAAAAATCGCAAAGTCATCACGATTATATTTGAATTAGCTACCCTAGCTAAATCTAAATTACATATCTTAAAATGTTATGTGCACCAAGGACTAAACCCAGGAATTATATCAGTCTACACACCCAAGAGTAGAAAAAGAATAGCATAAAAGTCGCAAAGCCACCGTGATTATATTTCAGTGCAGCAACCCAAAAGGCAATGACCAACTTAATCAAGGGTAGAGTGAACTCAGAGCTAACTAAAGGTAGCGAACGTAGTCAATCATATTATTCTTGTATTACATATACGACAACCAACATTACCAAGTATGACACCAGCAGAGTTGTAATGGGAGCTAAGAGAAATTAGAATTTCCCTTACGGTAAGTAAGAAAGCAACACTCCCAAGTCCATCACAATTACAAAACATGCCCAACATCTAGGTAAATGGGTAAATAATGTTGCAACTCATCATAAAAGTAGCTAGTCCTTAACAATAGAGATAAAATTAGGTAGAACAAAATAAGGCATATGACAAAAACTGAGTCAAATCTTCGATTTGGGAGTTGTTGCCATTAAAGCAAAATCCATTTAACTAAAGAACATGTCTGATTCAAACAGAGTAATGATGTCTAACCTGGTACCCTCTATCTTTACAGACATACATGTTTTGATTGCATTTGCGTTCAAAATACAGATTGAAACACTTCATCTAAACCTTCAGAAGACATCATGGTTCATTAGCCTCTTATGTGGCAGAATCATAGTTATATGTTTATTCTACTTGTCAAACACATAGTTCTTACTGCATTGCTTCCTTTCATTAGCCTCACATCAAGGTGGTCATAAAGTTTATGGTATAAACAGTGTAGTGTGAAGAAGTGAAAGGGAGACATTTTGGCCGCCTATATCTACAATGAAACACTAATATTTTAGGCCTTCGTGAGAAAATTTAAGCCACCTGGCAAATTCTTAACTCTAACTAAATAAAAAAGAAAATATATGCCAACGTCGAAACTTCAATCAGTCATAGAATCATTTCAACAAAAATTAAAAATCACAAAAATTGCAAGTCATAATAATTATCGCGAAATAGGAAATATTGTCGCAAGATTACAATAAACAATTCAGAATGATGAACCCGCAACTAATTTAAGTCTGTCGTAAAATCATAGAAATCGCATACGGAATTAAACTTAAAAAAGACCAAGCAACGGGTAGCAAAGCTTTAATAAACGAAATTCATCCAGATTCCACATGAAATAGTAAACTGACAGTAACCTAGTTGCCAAAAATGTTACAGAAATTAACGTTGAAGTTCTGAGCTTAACAAAGACAATTTCGCAAGCAATGGCCAGTGAGATTTAATGAGTCGATTTTGATCTTTCACTCAGACTTTTCATCCACAACTACTTGAAATGTCAGCTAAAAAGCGACCAAAAAGTTAACATCGTTCTACTCAGGTCATGATTTCCATTTAGACATTTCATCAATAAACAAATTTACACCTCCTACATTTCATATCCAAAGACCCAAATTCGTAGACTACATGATAAGCAACAATCAACCAACATTATAGTACTACTTAAAGTTGTAATCTTCTAGTCATACATTCCATCAGACACCTTCTATGCAAATTAAACAATCAAACTTACCTCCTACATTCCAATTTTCCAGACCAAATTCACATACTATTGATTTGTCCCCTGGACTGGACTTATTCTGAAAAAGAGGTACGGTCTCGTTTTCCTTTTCCACTCAAGTCTAAGGGGGTTAGGAGTGAGTTAAGCCAATGCGTACAAATATACAGACCGTAGCGGTTGGACAGAAACGTTCAACTGTAGCACAATTAGAAAGAGTCTCGCGAGCTAGGATGCATGCCAGTTTCATACGACCAGGTGGAGTGGCACAAGATCTGCCTCTTGGCAAGGCGGCTCCTTTTTTAACCGCTTAGCACAGCTTCCCAACTCGAGGGACAGTCAGAGCATACTAGCTTGGGCCCTCTATGGAAAAAGACTTCAAACAAGTAGCTCCCACTTGCGACCGACTTTTTTTAGCTATGATCCAAGGCCGAGGAAAAATCGGGCACCTACGACTAATATGCTACTAAAGATGTGATATATGTTTTGGACATTTCATCAAAGACCTTATATGCACAGAAAAACAATAGAATGTACACACCCTTGGTTAAAGTTCTACACCATAGTGAATGAAACTGTATTATAGGACAATCAATGAAAACGAAATAGATGATCATACCAAAAAAATATAGAGATGAAAGTAATACCAATTCTTATCATAGTGGGATCATTACATTCTAGGAACACCATTTTATTGTTATTGTTACCTTCATTTAAATAAAAAACAGTTTACAAATTATCATCAAAAATGATTAAGAGACACTGTCCTCAAAATTTCGAGTACATTATTACCCTAATGCAGCTTGAAAGCATGGAAACTTGGAACGATTAAAAAAATACAAAAAAGGCGAGAAAACTCACTAAGCCCTCCAACTTGACGATGGTAATTGCTTGAGAAGTTGAAGAAACGATCTTCTGTTTCTGTTATTTCATGTATAATCAACAAAAAAAGGTGAACATTTTAATTAATTTCTCATCTGCAGAAAAAGAAAGATAAAAATAATAAAAAAATACTCCGTAAGACATACAATTTGTCATAGCTATGAGCCGGAGATATAGAAGAAGGCTAGTGCATTCAATTCAAAGATCAAGTCCCTCTTCGACGCATCCTCATTACCTCTGTCTATGTCCCTATCACCTCCGTCTACTTCAACACAGGAAAAATGGATAAAAAGGATGATGATGGGTGTGGTAAATAATAAGGGTGATGGTAGATTGAAGAAGAGAGTGCAAGGGGAGGGGAAGAGTTTATGAAAAAATTGCTGGTAAAGTGTGAAAACTGATTAGGGATTATGGGTATGGCACTCAACTGCTGACTGAGAGGGGAAGAGACTAAAGGGAGGGATAATGGCCTAACGGGTATGGCACTCAGACTCAACTGCCCAGTTTAATCATTTTTTTTCTAACGTGGGAAGAGAAATGACTTGAGGAGCATTTTTTCAATAACTTCCTCTCTATTTTCCTAGTGAATCAAGAAAGAGAATGAGGTGGGGGAATAAACTACTTTTACATTTTAGCCCTCTAGTCTATACATTCTATGCTTTAGTTATTAAGGGTAGAATAGGCGGCTTCCCTTATAAGAGTAACATAGATAAGACTTATAATTTTGAGCTTTTTTCGAAATTGTATTTACTTTGTCAATATTGTTGCTAGTGTTTGTTTTTTTTAGCCGACTTGTGTATGTATATAATCTTTTCAAAAGGAAATATAAATCTTATCGAGATCGAGTACGCTGAATAAAAAAACAATATGCAACCTCTCTTTCACATAATATTTTTTCACAAAGTTTATTGAAAAAGGCCCCGAAAATTTGATTCATCCCTGGCCCAAAAAACCTTGAGAACGGCCCTGGATATACCATATCAATTCCTTAACTTTCGAATGTTTATGCAAGTTGAAGGTGAGGTGATAATTCTACAATATATTTCCAAACTATTATAACCTTTTTTTTTTTTTTGCTGAATTACTATAATCGTGTAATGTGTTGGCTTAATCATTGAATTAAAAGAATTATCTATTACATACAAAGAAAATACCTTTACAAATGCATAAATAAAAGCTTAGATTAAAAAAGATAATTAAAACACGTAATTAGTAGGAACATGAAGCCCTATTAGTTGAAAGTATAGTAAATCAGACACTTGGAAAAAATATGTAATGAACCAAATAACATAATTTGGCAATACCTGTTTTATATAAAGAAAAGGACAAAAATTTAACTAGTTGTATATTTTTCTTGTATCCAATTATGCCTATTGGTATTTAAAATTAGAAACCTAGTATCCAAGTTTGTTTAGCGTTGTTTACTGTCTTGTAAGCTCCCAACAAAGCATCTTCATCTTTATTCCTCCACAATAGTCGTCATTACCCTTTCATATCTCGTTGATCAACAACATGCACCCATCCCATGCTTCACTAACTATATCGTTGCCCTAATCTCATGAATATTCTTGGTGGTTGGGTATGATGTAAGAAAAGAAACAAAAGAAAGAAAAAAACAATTGTATTTCCACATCTTCCGATAAAAAACAAAGAAAGAAGTGACATTACATGGAAAAAAGGATAAAGGAACAAAAAAAAGAGTTAAGAGACATAAGGCTTAACCGTCAAAAGGCAAAAGAAATGTCAGTCAAGGTCTAAGTAAAGCCAACAATAAAATTTGAAGAATTTTATGAAGGTGTTAAGAAATGTTCCTGATACCTTGTTTTTCAGTGTGCAATAGACTATGTTATGTTAATCTTACACAGCAAATATTATATATAATAAAACTAGATGAAGAAAATTAGGACCCACGTGAAGTGGGGGTCCTATGTGGTCGAGCAATTTGTGTCATTAGCCGCTTCTAATAGTAATGAACCACCCAACACATGAACGATTCGATTATCACTTCATGTAATAAAGACCAAGAAGTAAAATCAATGCTCCTAACTAATGTCATCAATAACGAAATAGAAATTACTATGACTCGTAGTTCTTTGAGCATAGCTTGAATTGCGCCATGCGATTGAAAGTGAAGTCAAGTACGAATGATGACACAAACCTTTTGAAATATTGTATTCCTATTTAATAGCTTTAAAATTCATTAGTTTTTCAAAAGGTATATTCCAAATAAAATAATGAATAGCCATAATAGCACAAATGCATGCATTGCTTGATTACAAAAAAGTCGGGTTCTGAGGGGAGAAGGTCTCAAACTTATGATCTAAGGTTCACAATACTTCAGTATCTATCGTTTGTACCCATCTCAATGTTTCACATTATCTTATTGCCCGATGATGATACCTAGGCTTTGTAGTATGCCACGATATTTTACACTTCAACGAACATCAAACGAGATCCTGTTATCCACTTCATTTCCACATATATCTCCTAAAATGACAATGACCAGTAGGCCTAAAAATATAAATAAATAATGGTATCAACCAATATTTGACTAGACAAACACTGAACACGTACGGAAACAAATTAATTGGTCTGCGTCACATCCAATGACACAGAAACCAAAATTGATAAAACGTTCATAAGCTGACCATGCCTGCATAAAAAAAAACCCTAATCGAAAAAATTCCATATGGGCTATGGCCCCATGAGTTAATGACGTACACAATTGGGGAGTAGTCATTAGTAAGACAATATTCAATAACCTCCTTGGTGCTAAGGCCTAGTAATCTCATAAAGTCCTTTGTGAAAACAACTTGTTTTATGGGTCTCGTGGAATAAGCATTAGTGGGGAAGCCTAGTATGTGACTAAATTCTTTAGGTAAAAGACAAATTTCATGATTCCTAAAGAAAAAGACGTGTGTGATACACATCATCCAATACGTCAATGGATGGCACGACATTGGGATTTCTCATAAGCCTTTCCACGTGTAAAGGATTAAAAATGTGCCTTATGGATATTATCGCAGCATACCTATAAGGGTCATTTGATGCTGAGATTTACATGAAAGCCCAAGAAGGACTTCAACTTCCTAAGGCCTCGAGATTATCAGGATCTTGAGAATTGTATTCAATTAAACTAATAAATCACTCTATGGTTTAAAACAATCAATGTGGTGTAATGGACTCAATGAATACCTCATTAGGGAAGGTTATAAGAACGACCTTATATGTCCATGTGTTTTCATCAAACAACTGGAAATGGTTTTGTTATTATCGAGGTTTATGTCGGTGATCTAAACATCGCGGGGACTTCCGATCGATGAGATCAAGTAGAGCGCTAGATATTTGATAAAAGAATTTGATATGAAAGATCTCAAGAGAACACAATTCTGCCTCGGTTTACAAGTTGAACACCTTGAGGGCGTAAATTTTTGTTTATCAGTCAAAGTATATCGAGAAAATCTTAAAGAAAATTTACATGGACAAGGCACACCCATTAAGCTCACCTATGGCAGTGCGTTCTTCGAAATCCACATATGATCCCTTTCGCTCTCATGATGAGAGAGTGACTTGTTAGGTCCTGAGGCCCTATATTTTTAGCAATTGATAATTTGATGTATTTGGAGTCAAACACTAGACCCGATATTGAATTCTCTGTGAATTTATTGGCCAGATACCGCTCTAAACCAACAACAAGACATTGGAATGGGATAAAAGGTCTGTTTCGCTAACTTAAAGGATCGATGACTTGAAGTTGTTCCAGCCTAAGAAAGTGGACCTTGTTCTTGTTGGATATGCTGATGCTGAGTATTTGTCTGATCTTGCAAAGGAAAGTCTTAGACCCGATATCTCTTTAAATACGGTGGAATAGCTATTGTGGAGGTCAATGAAACCGACGTTGACAACCACATCATTAAATCAAGTTGAGTTGATAGCAATGTATGAAACTAGAAGAGGATGTGTCTGGTTACGATTATTGACCCACCATATATTAAAAGATCTGAGCGGCCTAACTATAATCGACACAAATGTAACAGTTATTTATGAAGATAACACAACCTGCATCGCGAAATTAAAGATGGTTATATTAAAGGTGATAGAGCAAAGAACATTGATCATAAATTCTTTTCTACACACGATTTGGAGAAAGAAGGGAAAAACAATCTTTAATAGATTAGTTTATGTGATAATCCCACAGGTTTGTTCACCAATTCGTTGTGTACTATAAGGTTCGGACAACTTGTGAAGATCATTGATATGCGCCATCTTTGAGATTTATTTTGAGATAAGGAAGAGCGTCATATGCATTGTACAGTTTTCCTTCGACCGAGGTTTTATCCCATTGGGTTCCTGACAAGGTCTTTAACGAGACATGTAGCTATGACGGAAGCCGAAGCGACTTCTCACACTCTTCTTCCCTTTTGGGTCGGGTTTTCTTATTTTCCGAAATGAAAGTTTTTAATGAGGCAGCCCAAGAGCCCAATGGCCCAAATATCACCCTGAATATTATCCATGAATTGATACATTCAAGGGGGAGTGCTGTAATATTATATTTACTGAATCGATTTGCGTGTCGAAACAGTAAATAGCTAGATAAAGCTACAATAAAGTTACTGGATAGATTTAGGCTACGAAATATACTTATGTGCATACACATGTTTGTGTTTTATTTGTACACACTTTGCCCGTATAAATATACAACGCTACAGATACTATGTGACATCTCAATACAAGTACATATCTTGAGTCACTACATGGAACAAGGTGGTGGCTCTGCAGAATAATGAAGGTGCATGGATGCATAATATTGATGAATTAAAGACTTTGTGATGCAGTACTTTCAAGATCTTTGTCATGATCCCTTGCCAATGGGGTCAACGACACCTCTTCATCATAACGCCTTTCCATATTACTCCCACAAGGTAAGGGCTAAGTTGGTGCGGCCTTTCTCAGAGTCTGAAGATGAGGGAGTTATCAAGAATATGGCTTCTCTCAAGGCTCCAAGCCCTGATGGCTTTCAAGCCTTATTTTTTCAGAAGCATTGGTCTCTTGTCTCCTCTAAGGTGAATCGAACAGTACTTAGTTTCCTTGAAGGAGGAAGTAAGCCAGAGGGAATGAACGAAACTTTCATAGTTCTTGTCCCTAAGGTAAATAATCCTGAGTTGGTCACTCAACTTCGTCCAATCAGCCTATGCAATGTGGTCTATAAGATTGCTAGTAAGCTAGTTGTAAATAGACTCAAGCTTGTCTTACCTCAACTAGTCTCGCAGTCTCCAAGTGGCTTTGTCCATAGAAGACAAATTACAGATAATATTGTTATTGTCCAAGAAGTTCTAAATTCAATGAGAAGGAAGCAAGGGAAGCGAGGGGCGATGGCAATCAAATTAGATCTGGAAAAGGCGTATGATCGACTAAGGTGGTCCTTTATAAGAGAGACCCTTGAGTTGATGCATCTCCCCTCCCTTTTGATTAATGTCATCATGGTGTGTGTGACCTCTTCTTCTATGAAGCTCTTATGGAATGGTGAAGCCACAACCTCATTTAAGCCTTCAAGGAGTTTTCGCTAGGGAGACCCCCTATCCTCGTATCTCTTTGTACTTTGCTTAGAGAGACTGCATTAGATTATCAAAGACTCGATTGATCAAGGAAAGTGGAGGCCTATCCGTGCAAGTAGAAGTGGTCCTTTACTTTCTAATTTGTTCTTTGCAGACGATCTCATATTATTTGCAGAGGCAGATTTGGAACAAGCAGAGGTTATTCGCAATTGTCTCGACAAGTTCTGTTTAGCGTTTGGTGAAAAGGTCAGTCTCTACAAGTCCAAGGTTATCTTCTCTGCGAATATGTTGGTGGAGGACAAAGGCGCAGTCAGTGCTGCCCTTGGCATTGAATCTACAGAAGACTTAGCACCTATTTGGGAATGCCTACGATCAAAGGTCGTGTCACCAAGGCTACCTATGTAGGTTGATTTGAGTGATAAAGTTGATCGAAGACTTGCAGGTTGGAAAAGTAAAGTTCTGTCTTTGGCAGGGTGTGCAACATTGGGGCAATCAACTCTTACAAGCATTGCCCCTTACTCCCTACAAACAGCTAAGGTGCCACGCTCAGTTTGTGATGTCCTCCCCTCCTCCAGGATTGGCCACGATTCTTCATGAAGATCTTGTAGGGGTTGCAAGGCCTCGTTTAGTTTCACTTTAATTTCTTAGTTTTTTTTGGGGTTTCCCATCTTTTTCACAAAAAAAAAAAAATCTTCAGTCTCTCCATTGGGAGTCCAAAAAAAAAAAAAAACTCTTTGTTTCGACTTGTTTCCTACAAAATTATAACAATTGTTGTAATATATGGCCGCCTTAGGTAGTTGAACAGATGAAAAATATAAATGCCACACAGTAAAAAGAACCATTTACTTGCCTATAAAAGGCGAGCTTACGGGTGAATAAAATGGTAAGCTTGAACCATATATCTCTGCAAGCTTATTTCTCCCCTATTTCTGTCTTCCATTCTGAGCTAGTT
>CAAKMY010008586.1:846-14258 GCA_901111285.1 Corrigiola litoralis
CTATCAAGAAGAGGAATTGCATTGCCACGTACTTCATTTATGGTCCAATATTCCATATGAACATGCTTGGTAAATTTTTGGACTTTTTCCGAAAAATCAAAAATCGCCCCAAAAAACCGGTTTTTGTGGACTAACCCACGAAAAAATGTCATCTCGGTCCCAAAATAAAATCGACCCAAAATTGGCAGGATGTATCATTGACACATGTAATGAAAAATGGAGCGAGAAAACTGCCAAGAAGCAGCTTTGGCGTAGCCCAAATTATCAATTTTGTACATTACGAACATGCTCGGATCGAACGCTACACACGATAAATCTATCAAATAGGAGGAATGACATTGCCACGTGCTTCACTTATGCTCCAATACACCCTATGAACATGCTGGGTAAATTTCAGGACTTTTTCCGAAAAATCAAAAATCGCCCAAAAAAACCGGTTTTTGTGGACTATAACCCACGAAAAAACCTCATCTCGGCCCCGAAATAAAATCGAGCGAAAATTTGCAGGAGGTATCATTGACACATGTAATGAAAAATGGAGCGAGAAAACTGCCAAGAAGCAGCTTTGACGTAGCCCAAATTATCAATTTTGTCCACGCAAAACACACGATAAATCTATCAAATAGGAGGAATGACATTGCCACGTGCTTCACTTATGCTCCAATACACCCTATGAACATGCTGGGTAAATTTCGGGACTTTTTCCGAAAAATCAAAAATCGCCGAAAAAAACCGGTTTTTTGGCGACTATAACCCACGAAAAAACCTCATCTCGTCCCCGAAATAAAATCGAACGAAAATGGGAAGGAGGCATATTAGACATATATAATGAACAATGGAACGAGAAAATTGCCAAAAAGTAGCTTTGGTGTAGCCCAATTTATCGGTTTTGTTCATTACGCACATGCTTGAATCGAGCGCAAACTGAACCGTAAAACCATCAAGAAGAGGAATTGCATTGCCACATACTTCATTTATGGTCCAATATTTCCTATGAACGTGCTTGGTAAATTTTTGGACATTCCGAAAAATCAAAAAATCGCCCCAAAAACCGATTTTTGTGGACTATAACCCACGAAAAAACCTCATCTCTGCCCCAAAATAAAATCGACCGAAAATTGGCAGGATGTATCATTGTCACATGCTTGTTAAATGCTCCAATACACTCTATGAACATGCTTGTTACGTATCGGGCCTTTCTCCGGAAAATCAAAAATCGGCCTAAAAAGCCTATTTTTGTGGACTATAACCCACGAAAAAACCTCGTTTAGGCCCCGAATTTGAATTATACGAAAATTGGCAGGAGGCATCCTAAACACATATAGTGAAGAATGGAACAAAAAAATTGCCAAAAGTAGTTTTGACTTTGTGCATACCATCTATTTTGTTCATTATGCACATGCTCGAATCGAGCGCTAAACACACCGAAAAATTATCCAGAAAGAGGAATGGTATTGCCACATGCTTCAATTATGCTCCATTACACCCTATGATAATGCTTGGTAAATTTCGAGACTTTTTCCAAAAATTCAAAAACCGAACCAAAAAGCCGGTTTTTGTGGACTATAACCCACGAAAAAACCTCGTTTCGGCCCAGAGTTGAAATCAGATGAAAATTGGCAGGAGGCATCCTTGACACATATAATGAAGAATGGAATAAGAAAATTGACAAAAAGTAGCTTTGGTATTGCGCATACCATATGTTTTGTCCATTATACACATGCTCGAATCGAGCGCTTAACACACCGTAAAACTATCAAGAAGGAGATATGACATTTCCACATGATTCAATTATGCTCCAATACAGTCTATGAACATGCTTGGTAAATATTGGGCCTTTCTCCGGAAAATCAAAAATCGGCCTAAAAAGCTTTTTTTTGGAATATAACCCATGAAAAAACCTCGTTTCGGCCTCGAAATTGAATCATACAAAAATTGGCATGAGGCATCCTCAACACATATAGTGAAAAATGGAACAAGAAAATTACCAAAAAGTAGCTTTGACTTTGGGCATACCCTTTATTTTGTCCATTATGCACATGATCGAATCGAGCGGTAAATACACCGAAACTATTCAGAAAAAGGAATGGTGCTGCCACATGCTTTAATTATGCTCTAATACACCCTATGAACATGCTTGGTAAATTTCGGGACTTTTTCCGAAAATCAAAAATCGAACCAAAAAGCCGGTTTTTGTGGACTATAACCCACGAAAAAACCTCGTTTCGGCCCCGAAATGAAATCAGATGAAAATTGGCAGGAGGCATCCTTGACATATATATTGAATAACTGAACAAAAAAATTGCCAAAAAAATAGCTTTGGCGTAGCCCAAACCTTGGTTTGTTTCATTATGTACATGCTCGAATAAAGCACTAAACACACCGTAAAATTATCAAAAAGGAGGAATGTCATTGCCAAATGATTCAATTATTCCCCAATACACCATATGAACATGCTTGGTAAATATCGAATCTTTCTCCTGAAAATCAAAAATTGGCCTAAAAAGCCTGTTTTGTGACCCACACAAAAATCTAATTTCGGGCCCGTAATGAAATCGTACGAAAATTGACATGAGGCATTTTAGACATATATAATGACGAATAAAATAAGAAACTTGACAAAAAATAGCCTAGCCATAGGCCAAACCATGGATACTGACCGGAAAAACCATTTGGCTATACCATCCTAATTATGAAAACATCATATACATTCAATTATCCTTGATGTAATAAAATTGCCTTCTACGATGATAGGGAAGTGTAAAAACCAACATTGGTTAAAATGTGATCTATTCAGTTATTCGTCACTCTCGAGTCGTAAATGTGTAGTAAATTAGTTTGATGGTTGGATAAAACATCATCATTACTCAGAGAAACTTGTTTAGGCTAGTAAGACCTCTTATACAATAACTTCAACAAATGTCCCTTTTCTTTCTTCTCTGAACAGCAGGGCTTGAGAAGCTCGTTATACCACACATGCCTATTGTACCGATTCACATTATAGAAGTCTTTTTTTTTTTTGAGGTACACATTATAGAAGTCTAAATGAAATATGACTACTTATTCACATACTAGAGGCTAGAGCATCACGGGTGTTAGTGATGATAACATGACTGTGCTTAAAGTTGAAGGCCACTATGTGAAATTTACATATTAAAAGGGAGGAAAATACAACCAAGAAATAGTGCGAGTGGAAGCCCACGCTTACCAAACTTTAAACCCGTGATGTGGGTCGGGAGAAGTGCGGTTAGGACTTTTCAGTTTTCACGAGATGGAATGGAATAAATCCAAAAGTACTCGCAACTAAAAACAACAGTAGTTCACAAACTGGGGCACTATTGATTTTCCATAGCAAACGTCAAACCACTCAGGGTCTAACAATTCTACAAAAATTGGGAGTAAAAGAAGTACATAATATCGTAGATAAAACTTGAATCTTATATGATTATGACAAATACCATATAAGCAACCTATCATTTTACACAACAAAACATCATAGTTAGTGGCATTATTAATAGTTAATGACAAATGAGGCACTGACTAGTCTAAGCACTAGTATAAGTTAAATTCAAGGAATTTGTTAAACCAAAGACTTCAAAAGCAACTGATCATTTTATACAACAATCATAGTCAGTGACATTATTAATAATTAATGGCAAATGAGGCACTTACTCAATAGCATAAGCACTATGAATTAAATTCTAGGAATTTCTTAAACCAAAGACTTCGTTAGCAACTAATCATTTTATACAAATAATACAACAGTCCTAGTTAGTGACAAATGAGGGCAGCATACGCACTATAAATTAAATTCTAGGAGTTTGTTAAACCAAAGACCACATAAGCAACGTAGCTGGTCTCTCTATACAAGTACTGAAGTACAATTATGCAGCTGGTTCACCTAAGTCTCACGAAACACCAAGTAAAACTATCATCATCCCTTGCAGTTTTCTTACCGTTTTCTACCTTATCAACTAGACAGTAGATATAACATGTTCTGCTTCTCTTTTTTGTTTTCATGATTTTGCAGCAGAAAATGGAGGTTGGTTTAGTGCCAATATTAAAGTTGACATTAATATCATTGCTAATAAGCATAGGAGGAGGTGAATGTAGGAAAGCAAGGGTACTGGAGGAGTACTCTACAATAGAGTACAGTGCAATAAACTGCCGAACTCACAGTGCATCCTTGACTGATTTTGGAGGTGTTGGGGATGGCCAGACCTTAAACACCAAGGCATTTCAGGATGCCATAAACAGCCTAAGCCAGTTTGCAGATGATGGTGGTGCTCAGCTTTTCGTTCCGGCAGGAAAATGGTTAACCGGAAGCTTCAATCTCACCAGTCACTTCACTCTTTACCTTCACAGAGACGCAGTTCTTCTCGCTTCTCAGGTTCCTCTTTGCCTCTGTTAGCAAACAATTTTCCTAAACATTGTCCTTAAAGAATTACTGACAACAGAAATGGAGTTTTATGGACTGTCTAGCAGTCTTCTGTACTTGTAAACTATTTCTTCTTAAAGTAGAAAAGAAGTTATTAGCATATTATAATTTACGTAAATGCTGATATAGGATATCAGCAGCTGGCCAGTGATCAACCCTTTGCCATCATATGGTAGAGGAAGGGACACAAAGGGTGGAAGATTCATTAGTCTCATCTTTGGAACAAATTTAACTGATGTCGTTATTACAGGTAATGTGTGCTCCATACTCCTGTGCTTTATGAGCATATCACAATCCAGAAATTCTGTGAATTAATATGTGAGAGGAAATTAGAGACATAACTAATGAGTAACGTTTCATAACAGGTGAAAATGGAACAATTGATGGTCAAGGTGAACTGTGGTGGAAACAGTTTCATGGAGGCAAGCTCAAGTATACGAGGCCTTACCTGCTAGAGCTAATGTTCTCAAACAGCATTCAGATTTCTAATCTAACTTTTGTTAATTCTCCTTCCTGGAATGTGCATCCAGTTTACAGCAGGTAAAGGATCTTACAGTTGCTTTTATGGTAAGCATGTTTATAATAATTCATACAAAATAGTTTATGCATTTGATTGCAGTGATATCCTCATACAAGGAATTACAATCATTGCTCCAGTAAAATCCCCGAATACAGACGGTATTAACCCGGGTGGGTACAATCAGCTCCATATTTCAATTCACATTTGCCTCTGTACTGTATTGAGCATCCAAGATCACAATGATATTTGTTACTCAAAACATTTTCATAATGGAAGTCTTATATTAGCCGCAATCAAACTCATTTTTGGTGTTGTTTGGTGTGAAAGTTCAGACTCTTGCAGTAACACCAGGATCGAGGATTGCTACATAATCTCTGGGGATGACTGTGTTGCTGTGAAGAGTGGTTGGGATGAGTATGGCATTGCGTTTGGCATGCCAACCCAACATCTAACCATCAGGCGGCTGACATGTGTCTCACCCTACAGCGCCACCATTGCCTTAGGAAGCGAGATGTCTGGTGGCATCCGAGATGTCCGGGCTGAGGACATTACAGCAATCAACACTGAATCAGGGGTCAGGATCAAGACCGCAGTAGGGAGGGGAGGCTATGTAAAAGATATATATGTAAGGAGGATGACCATGCAAACTATGAAGTGGGCGTTTTGGATGACCGGGAATTATGGGTCACATCCAGATGACAAGTATGACCCAAATGCGCTGCCCCAGATACAGGGGATAAACTATAAAGACATTGTGGCGGATGATGTGAAGATGGCCGGAAGGTTGGAGGGTATCTCTGGTGACCCGTTTACAGGGATTTGCATGTCAAACGTGACAATTTCAATAGGCATCAAGGGAAGGAAGAAGATGCCCTGGACCTGCTCAGATATAGAGGGGATAACCAGTGGGGTAACACCTTCACCCTGTGATTCATTACATGATCAAGGACAAGGGTATAATATCAGGGAATGTGAGTTTCCAGAGGAGAGACTACCAATTGATGATGTCGAGCTGAAGCAATGTTCTTACAGAATGATGTGATGTCTGATACTCAAAAGCTCAAACATTATGTAGCAAAAGAAATTCATTGAATGAAACATTTGAGCTCCCGAAGGATAAAAGGCACTATATTACCAAGTCAGTAGAATGATACCCATCTTTCAGGTACAACACAATAGTACAATTGAAGTAAATTAATCTGCGGAACCAAGAATTTGGCACTGTACAAATATGATACCATACAAAAAGCTTAAACTATGCAAGCCTCAGCTTGTCATAGAACTACCCTCCAACCCTCATTCTGCCCTTCTGTGATAATTAAAGCGCGTTATGGTCATAGTAAACATGAACCCAATCTGACAATAGGTTGACTTTCTCGTGCACAACAAATTAACCAACTGGAGGATCTGGGTTGCATCTCACAGATTCCCACCAAATGAGTTCCTTGATGTTTTCCTCTGTGAATGATGGCTGCTCAAAATCAAAACTGAATGGATGTGGACAAACTGGCTCTTCGTTTATGTCATGAAGAGGAGCTAAGTATGGATGGCAGAGGGCCTCATTAACTGAAAGAAGAAGAAGAAAAGTTGAGATGACGAGTGAATATTCAATAATTCTCTGACTGCAAATCATGACCTAAGACTCTTGGCAGTCTGAGCTGGAGGAATGTCATTAAAAATTCCCCAGAGACCTAAAATGTAGAGGCTTATGGACTCAGCAAAGCAGTGGCCTTGTCCCAGGACCTTCTCCAACCCACGGTTTCTGTTACAAACCTCCATAGTCCCTTCTCTTAATCTTTTAACCCCCAACCTAACCCAAACCCCCCCCCCCCCCCCCCCCCCCAAAAAAAAAAAAAAAATAAATGAGGCCTCTGATGAATAGTTCTATGGAGTTGCAGGGGCAAGGGAGCCCCTCACCACTGACCTACCTGTCAGAGAGACCATAGCAAGATTCCCATACGACAGCCAGATCAATCCCCTATAAACTGTCGAGCCCAAGCTCAACTCAATCATGTGAATGATAAGAGATACAGGAGTCATCCGTGATCATGCTTCTCAAATGAACAGTTAAAAACACTTGCACGTAATAATTATTGTCGCTAGCATGATACCTGTTATACGCTTGTTAGGATCAAAGATGAGCATTTTCTCCAGCAAGTCAACAGCCAAAGGAGAAGCATTAGGAAATCTAGAAGAGAACTGTTGCCTTGGATATTGTGGAAGTTGCCTAACATATTTCCGAGCATTGTCACTCCGTAGAAAGCCTATGCTGGAATCATCAGGTGCGCCGATGAGCTTCCAAAAGAAGAAGAAAAAAAAACAGCCAGAGGCCCAAAAATGTCAAATAGTTGCGACAAAACATAAACCTTTAACTTACTATTTCACAGCGGGATAAACCAGGAAAGGGGTATAATGGATGATGATAAAGAAGCTAATAAAACAGGACAGTATTGCCCGTAGACATGAAACACAATGTAAGATACAATAAACCAACCATCTGGCACAAACATTATATGATTCACCTGTGATACCAAAACTCAGAATAAGTGGAGAAACTAATAATCGCAAGGTTGAATTGTTTTATGCAACATACAGATGTTAACTAAACCAATGCAGACATAGACACTGATTTTAGACCTTCTGCCTAGGTTGACACTTGACACCTAACCAGACCATAGAGAAGAATCATGCCATAAGAGGGAGTATCTACCTGTCGATTTCCAGTCAGATATGGATAGAGAAGTTCAATCTGGATATATGTGATAACTGGCAAGGGTACAAACTTCTCCTGGTTTGTAGGCAAAATCTTCTTGAAGTCTCACTAAAGCTACTCTAGGTTTTCAAGCTTGGAACAAACAATGACAGATATATGAAATATGGATATTCTAATTACCTTCATAAAAAGATACTGGGAAAATTCTAAAGAGTGGTTCAAAGAAGTTAAAGGCTTCAAAACACAGAAGTTTAGGGTCCCTACAAAGGCTTAAAATGAAAGCAAATTCCGACAATTTCAAACATCAATTTTTGCATAAGAACCTACCTCGGTTATAAGTTTCAGCTGATGAACATAATCCTTGCCAGGGAAAAGGGGTTCTCTAGTCATGATTTCTCCAAGTATGCATCCGACAGACCAAATATCGATTGAAGCTGTGTACTCTGAACAATTCAAAAGTAACTCTGGTGCACGATACCAGCGTGTGACAACATACTCGGTCATGAAATCAGTTTCAGAAGTCGTCCTAGCAAGGCCAAAATCTCCAATCTTAAGGTCACAATTTGCATTCAAGAGCAAGTTGCTTGGTTTCAAATCACGGTGCAGCACATTGGCAGAGTGAACGTACTTCAAGCCTCGTAATATTTGATAAAGAAAATACTGCAATTGTATTTAAGCGTCAGACAGTTAGTTGCATATAAATCTTACGCTTTAAAAGCTACAGGTAAAAGTTAACAAATGAACACTGAAGCATAATTTCTGACAAGATAAACAGAAGCATATAAAAATTCCAGATCTTGAGAAGCCTTCTTTTGAGAAATGTAAGCGGATTGGGAAATCAGTCCGCAGCGGCGGAGGGAGTAGATAACAACGGGTAGAAATGAGGTAGAAAATTTTTTGAAAAAAAGAAAATGGTAAAGAATGGTAGAAAAGTAGAAAATTATAGTAAAGATAATAGTTCGCTACCCCCATATTTTGATATTGGATCACAAATGTTTAAGACAAGCTAAATTATGCCTTTGGTTGTACTTATTTATGTACTGTGTAAAATTACAAATGGTATGCACAGTGGACTGCAAACATGCACCATCAAACCTAAAAACAGAAAAGTAGAAAATATAATAAATAAATGAAGAACTAGATATGACATAGCACAAGCCATCAAGCCAGCAATAAGTTGACCTCACAAAGTCATAGCCTAAACAACAAAATCTGAGGCCCACTCCGTATATGCCAAACTTGCTTAACAGGTACAAGAGCTGGTAGAAGAAGCTCCGGAACTTAGACTAATATAATGATCAATATATATGCCCCAATTTATTTTTTTTTATACTACCATAATTCACTATACACCACAAAGTCCACAATTTGAGTTACTCGAACTTCAAAACACAATAGCTCTACTTCTTTCTCTCTAGTTCGGTGTTTAATGGAAAACACTATAATCAGGGCAGACATAAGCACTTGGTAACCAGTAAGTTGGACCTTCAATGGAAAAGAGTAAACCAGCTGCTACCAGACTGACTGCTCAAGAGACTAATTTGGGCACACTAATAAAATCGCAACCTGTGTGCCCAGGCACCTAGCAAAGACAGGAACTTATGGCACAAAAATATATCCAAAATCAGGTCAGTTTAACCAAACGTATGCCACATTGAACTACAAAAAAAAAAAAAAAAAAAGCTTCCGGAAACATATTTGTGGTCTAGAAAATTTTAACTAAGATCTAAGAGTTATCTACTTTCATACCCGACAATGATCATCTGTGAGCTGCTGGTTGGATCGTATAATTTGGTGAAGATCGGTATCCATCAACTCATAAACTATATATACATCACTGAAATTATCTCTCTGTGGAGGCCGTATTATGTCCCGGAGGGCAATAACCTGTGGTTGAAAAAACAAAGGAGAAATAAGTATGTTACCTCATAACCTAGAGCATTAGAACCTAGGAAATGAAATACCTAAACTGGCATATACGGCACCAGAATCTTATCCCTCTATTCCAGTGAGAAGTTAACGTAATAACGTTCAAGTTGTATGTGAGGAGAAATTCAAACAGACATTAATTTCTCAATACAACAGAGGGAGTAAATGCATATCTTTCGCAAAAGAAGAAACTCCCTCAAAACAGCTAAAAAATATTGAACTTGTTTGTCACTTCTTCTCTACAGCCCCCTATTACATAAATCATTATAAGTCGAGAAGCTCTTAGGATTTGTGGGTTCCTCCAACCTCTTTTCCTATTTTTTGAGTTTGTCAACCAATAAGTACTCAATCAACTGAAAATGCAAAAGAAAAATGACCTATATGCTGTTGGAACTTGGAACAAACTATGACAAAATGAAATATTTGACAGCTTCAAGTTATACAGTGAAGAAAAGCGCCGCCTTTAGTGTAAGACTGTAAGGCGACTAAACTTTACGCTTTAGGCCCCCGAAATATGACTCATTGATGCTAATATTAATTAGGCCCTCAAAAATTAACTAATCGATGCTAATATTAGTTAGTCCAAAGTAAGAACATGTTCAGAACAGATAATTAATTATAAAGCCTCCTTCTTTATTGTTGCTTTAGCTAGAGCTCTACATAGCTTAAAGCCTTAAACAGCCCCTAGTGAGGAAGGTAACCCAATTTAGTTAAAAGGCTCAATGCTAAAGCTATGAATTCTCAATAAACATAACAACAATGTCACAGAAGCTGCAGCATACCATTATATACTAAAACTCACATTATCATGGTTCATGTGACGAAGAAGTTTGATTTCCCGGAGAGTTCGTTTGGCGTCAATTCTATTATCAAATGCACTGCTAACCTTCTTGATGGCAACTTCCTCTCGTGTCTCAGCATTGACAGCAGCACTGAAAAAATCACAATTTCATCATCATCTTCATTAGTCAAACATACAAATTGGCTTAACACGAAATTAAGCAACTATAAATCAATCAATCATATAAGTAGCAAAAGGAAATGGAGCCAACAAATCATCCATCTTATTAATAAAAGCTTAGAGCTTTTGGCAATAATTTGGTTCAAGAATCGTCAATGTACATAAACCAAGTATTGAGTTTTGACCAAGAACCATACGAAAACAACAAATAGTCTAGAGTACATAAGTTCCATCAGCATCAAATACTAGACATTTGTTTGCAGATTTCAATACTTAAAGCTGTTCACATTTCTAATTCTCATATTGCTCTTCTGTTGATCTTAGTTTAGCTCAAATTCCATCACTTTCCAGCTAATCATTATACTCTTATGTTGAGCCAATCGAGATCACCTGTCCCAACTCGTGTCTCATCTCATGTCCCACTCATTACTAACGGGACACATTACTATCTCATATCATCACATACCATTAGATGTGATTTTGGCACGCGAAGGGGTTGATGTGTACTATTTGGAACATATGATCTTTACTTAAATTGAACTTGGTAATAATAACATTTTTAGACTTTCACAAGGATCAATAACATCTTATTTAAATTCACATAAAGAAAAGAAAAGAAAAGATAAAATAACATGCGGGTCTATGTCAGCTAGCTTAGTTGGTAAAGTCGTTACAAGCTTGTACCCACGACCAGGGTTCAAACCCATGATCACCAATAAAAAAAAAAAGGGAACTAACCAAACGATGCCATAGGCGCCACGTCCAACAGGGCGGATAGGAGGGATGTATTTACTAGACACTTCAAAGAGGTTACCGTACAGATTGTACTGCACGTACCTTCCTCCATGAGTTGGTGTTCCTGTAATACTATTGTTGTTATTGTTATTCATCTCTCTTGTGTTTGTGTGTACTCAAATCATGTAACAAAAGGAAATATGAGAAAGATGTTTATATGGGTGGGAAAGTTAGTTGAGTTGCGTTGACTATTCTATGCCAGACTTTTTTTTAAGTCTACGTGTGGACTGTTGGTGTTGAAGGGAAAGAAAATGCGAGGAAGGTCAGAAGGTGGCTGCTGTTTTGGGTAATTTTTTTTTGTCCTTTTTTAATCATTTGGTTGATTTTAGATTTGAGTCGGGTAGGATTATGCATGATTGATTGTTTTGCCGGTTAAGAGTATGTATGTTATGGTCACTTTGATCACATGAACGATGGCAAGATTATGGTCTAGAAAGTGGCTTCCGTAATCACACAAAATATTTGGTTGATTTTAGATTCGAGTTGGGTAGGATTATACATGATTGTACTGCCGGTTAAGAGTATGTATATTATGCCATTATGGTCACTTTGATCGCATAAACTATGGCAAAATTATGATCTAGAAAGTGGCTTCCGTAATCACACATAACATTTGGTTGATTTCAGATTCGAGTCGTATAGGATTGTATAGGATGGACGTGTTGGTTAAGACTATGTATATTATGATCAATCACACATGTCTTATAGTTTTTGGAATCAAATTTAAAGCCATTGTTTGTAAAAAAAAAAAAATAGTGTTTAAAGTCAATTGTATGAGATGGCGTTATGGAATGATGAAACTTTCAAATTTCAGGCATGAATTTTAAAATTGTAGCAGTTTAGGTTCTCGAATTTGAGATTTATAGTTAAAGTGAAATGATCTCTAGATGCTCATTTTTTACTTTTCTATGGGAAGATGGAAGAGTAAAGGAGAATACATGAACATGACCAAAAATTTTGACGACCGCGTTAGACTTGAACTATTAAACCAAAGACGTTTGGACCTTCTTTGTTGAATATCAGTCTTTTGTCATATCTATTAGAGTATAGACTATAGTATAGTCTGTAGTCCTTTTTCTCACACTCTTTCCATGATTTAATTATACTCGTGATTTAAACAGAATGTTTAAGGAGAGACCAAGCTGGTTGTAAATTGCTAATCTTTGTGTTAGCGTGTTCATATCTATTACGAAATGTACAACATGTAACACATTATTTGCATGTTTATGGAAGCCCTGAAAAATTGTTTTGGAAGAGAACATGAGAGAAAAAAGACGTCCTGTACCTGGCAAAACCAAAGGATGTTTCGCTGATAAAATCCTCTCTTCAAAGTCCTTAAATTGCTATTAGGAAAGATACACGGAAAACATAGCTCAAGAGTTTGAATGCTTTTCTACTCTGGCCAAACATTCCATAGTGAACAGTAGATATTATAAAATAAATTTTACTTCTTGTAAACCCAACATTAGGTGAATTTTGTTACGCTTGTTTAAATAAATTATTTGATTATTAAGATGGAGTCTTTCATCAGGATCTCTTGCAGTCTTTCATAACAGCAGCAAGGCGCAAGCATAACACATTTTATTCCTAAACTGATGCATTTAACTGCCTTCAGAATATAGTAACTTAGAGGAAAGCATAATATATACTAGATACCAAGAGAAAGGAAAGCAACATAATAGTACAATTCCTTTCTCAGAGGTACTTATTCATGCAAACTAGCACTTGTATGTCGCCTCATCAGGCGCTCTATTAATGTATCTGCACTGCTAGTTAGTGGTGCTCAGAATCAGAGCTTGCCATCTGATCAGATTCCTGAGCAGCGCCTCGTGGTGGTACAGAAACAGCTAACTTTCCTGCTGGGTAGGAAATAACATTTGCTCTTGGTGGGTTGGGTTCAGAGCTGCTGTCAGAACCCTGAGTGTTCATTCGTGATGGGGAGGACATAGCAATTACTTTTGGTGGGAGTGGTTTAAAAATGTCATCATGAATCTGAGTATTGGTTCGTGGTGAGGAGGAAATAGCACTTGCTCTTGGTGGGTTGGGTTCAGAGCTG
>CAAKMY010008672.1:0-11060 GCA_901111285.1 Corrigiola litoralis
CCCGGAACACCTAAGCCCTAAGTTACACAGAAAAAGGCATATACTACGAAACAGATAAAATATCCTACGAAACTGACTCGCTCGACTCGAGCCAAATCCACTCGAGTCGAGCGAAGTGGAGTTCACGAAAGAGGTTTATATCTCGCTCGACTCGAGCAGACCTCACTCGAGACAAGCGAGTCTTCGACAAAGACTGCCAAATCCTGCCAACTTTCACTCGAGGCTCTCTCTCACTCGACTCGATCACTCGAGTCGAGCTGCAACCCCAAGAAGACCTTCTTCGTTGCTTCTTCAACCCGCTTCATGTCGTAACTCGTATCTCGTTGTGATTCCCGAAAACGACTTTGTAGTCACTATCCCAACAATTGTCAACTTCATGTTGGTGGAACAACACTCTAATTGTTTGCTCTTCTTCTACCCTTTTGGTACCTACCAAATTTGATACAATAATACTTGTATAAGTGCTAGCCATGAAGCAGTGGTACTTCTAGCAAGTGCCCTACCCACATCAAAAAACATGGATTGGTGCATGTTAAATTAAAATTTTCTTCCGATTTCATGCGTATATTGTTATGGCTAAGAAGGATGTTAGGATTTTACCTATTCGACTACATAATTAGCTTACTTTGAGTTTAGTTATATTCGTTTTTGCTTTTTTATTTTCTTCTTCTTCTTCTTCTTCTTCTTCTTCTATATATTCTCAATATTTTCTTTTGGTACCAATAACTGGTGGCTGGGAGAAGGAGAAGGAAGTGGGCAGACAGATAAAAAGCCACGCAAAAATTTACGAAATTGTCTCTAAGGTACAGTAGATTGTATACACATGTATAGAATTCTACTTGCAGACTAGAGACAGCTTATTTTACAAGAAAATTTAGGTAGTTTTTCTGTTTGCATGGCAGAACAGTAAACTATATTGTTTTGGTTATCAAGTGTCTAAGATAATTACCCCACTTGAACTATTAAAAGTGACAAGGAAGAAATTTACCTTTTTTCTTTTTTGGTAAGAAACAGAGCCCCCGGGGCTTAGCTCATATCATTCCTGTCATTCAAATGGTTATTACAAACTAAAGGTGGAGCTTGCATCTCATCCGCCTCCCAGCTAGTCATAATACAACCATTATATGGTCCAAAAGATGCATATGAAAATTTACAAAGTTTGGTCTCCAAGTCCCTGATCTCCTTGCTTCTTTAGCAATTTCGTCTGATACCCTATTAAAACTTCTACTAATGTGCATAGACAATGTAGCACTCATGCACCTTAGTAGAAAAAAATTACTTTAGGATCTACCAAAATTATCCTTCTTCTCCGAAGCAACAAGTAAGGAGTAGGAAAATATGCATACATATCATTGTTCGTATCATTATTACTAAAGGCATGGAAATTTCTATTCGTCTTATGGTCACTAGTACTACAGCTAGCCTAGTCGGAATTATACAAGGCTTGAAAACTCGAAATTAGCACTGCCCCTTATTTTTTAATTTGTGACAACAATTATTTCTAAGCATCATATGCATCTCCAACAAGATACAATCAAAGCACTGCAGGAAAGAAGACATTGTTAATTTCTACTACTCACTTAGAGCAAGTAGGACACTTGATCAACCCATTCTCATTACACTTAAGGCACCTACCAAACAAATTCCTCCCCGTTCCTTGATCACCTTTGTAGACCTTGCGACTGCCTTTGCAATCTATGCAGAGCAAAAATCTTATCCCTCCACACTGGCTGCACTTAGGATTGGACCCTACAGCATGTACAGGTACCCCTTGCAGAAGTTTCTTTAGCGTCCCTCGTTCATGCAACATAGCTACTTCATCAGCTCCACCTATGTACCTGCCTTTGATGAAGAGCCGCGGTGGTATGCTTCGCCCCTCAAGGATGCTCCAGAGCTCGTTTCTAAACTCTAGATGCATTGAGACATCCCTCTCGAAGTACACCACACGAAAACTCTCGAGAAGAAACTTGATGGCATGACAGTCCTCATAGGTTTTCCTGATACCTTTAAGGCTTGTTGTGTAGAGTATCACTATGTCACTCCCTCCTGGTGGACATTTCTCCTCAAACTCTATCAAGTTTGTAGTACTAGAATTTGTCCGCGAAACATCTTCGTTGCTTTTGCAGTTGATACTGGTAGGAGAAGTACAAGAAGATGAAGACGACGAAGACACCTTTTCAGGCATTGAATCATCAAACTCAAATTCGCATTCTTCAAAAACATCAGTCTCGTCGGTGGGTATTAAGTCACATGATATGATATGTCCATTTTTCTTCCCAAAAGATAATATTGACTCACATTCTTCCTCTCCTGAATAAATGTTGGTGTTTGCTCTATGCTCTTGTTGTATGTAGTTTGGTAGGGTTAGCAGGTTTTGAGTACAGGACAATGTTTCTGGTGATTGGCAAGGAACAGGTGCTACATGTTGTATTGTGTAGATTGATGGGATGGTCCTATATCTCCTAAAGAACCTACCCTTGATGCTCTTCATTTCTTGTGATTTTTCCTCCTCCAATCTTTGTATTCAAGCTCTTACACTTGCGAAAATGACTGCTAAGGAATACGGAGTATAATGAAGCCCAACGAGGTATGTGATATGCCCCAATAATCTCTTTATAATTATCAACTTTGTTAGTTAGGATAGTGAAAGGGATGTGATAATTCCTTTTACCTTTTGGCTTTCCATCACTAGAAAGTCTTACTATAAAAGCTGGTGTTCTTTTGCTTTATAAAGTTTTTGATGATTATTGGCCGAAACAAGTATTAGAGAGCATCACCTCCCTAATGGCTTTTAGTAGGCAACGGCCAGTCTCAAGATGCCACATCTTCGGCAATTCTTATGTGGTGAGCTTTGATTGGCCAATTTATTGGATAATATTGAAGATCAAGCTTGCTAGTGGATCATAGCTGAAACTGAGAGACAAGGTGTGGCAAGGGGTCATAATTCACTTACATGTGAGCAAAAGCTTGTGTTCCCCCTTTACCTTTCTCCTTTTATTGACAGATATGAAAGTAGCCTTGCTCCATGGTGACTACTGAAACTTAAAACTTATGTATACTCGAGACCGCAATCCAATTGAAATGAGTCACTCGATCACCAATTATCATCCTTACAATATAGTTCCAGCAATTTTCGCACCTATGTCAGTGAAAAAAGATGCGGGTCCGAATGTCTTAGTATAAGGCATGGAGCACCATGTTTTCACTTGCTTGTATCTATCCTTACATGTTTAGTGCAGAAGGTGCATAAGTGTTCAGGATTGTAAAGTCTAGACTAGAGATTGTACCAGATAAGGCAAGGAAGTTCTATTGGCCAAAGGTGAACTCCAAAATTATCCTTTCCTAGACCCTAATTAGCCCCTAAGCTAATCGGCACTTGAAACTTAGCTCGAGCACACATATACATATCTGTGCATGAAGGCTCTCTGCACGACTGCACGTATGAAGCATCAAAACCATTCAGAGTAGCTCCAACAGTTCTGACCTCAAATAAAAGTTCTAAAGTGAGATAACATAACCAGCAAATAAGAAAAAAATCATGCGTGAATACGGTATTTCTACTGATACTCTCAAATATAAAAGGTTATAAGGCTTACACCTTCAGCCTCATCCTGCGCATAAGTCGATGTACATTATCGCTAGAATACACGCTGGATCCTTAATGTGTTTCATAAGTCCAAGTGACTTGTATTTTGGTGGAGTCCTCAGGAAGGATAGACCTACATAGCATTGGTTGCAGACTGCAGTATAAACTTTTGGCAGCAGATAAATTTTTTAAAGCATATCAACATTTTTATATTAAACATCTCTAAATTTGATCAAAGCGTCAACAGAGAAAACACTGGGATAGGTGATTTGTATCCAGAATATAACACGGAGTCTAACGAATTATAAGTCACTAAGAGATCGTTTAATCTGTATAAACATACTAGCGGTGTTTGAGGTCCCAGTAGCTACTGAGATTTTATCTCTACATGAATAAGTAGATAGTACTAAAATTTATACACGAACTTTATTATATGGCAGTCGAAGATGATCCCAGTCCGATGCTAAAATCAAAGCCAAAGCAAGACAGCTGCTTCTTGTCAGCATCGACAATGTTCATCTTAATATAGTAGGGACCCTGCAATTTAAGCATTATACAAAGTGAGAAACAGAATCGTTAAATTTGTTTGAGTAACAATAGTAGACGCAATCAGGCAATGGGGAGGGAAGAGGAGTGGAGGGAAGGAACGGTCTTCTATTTCCCTGCAAAATTTACGCTTTCCAGCTCTGGAAGGATTTGCGTTGCAATATTCGCTTTCATTTATCCTTTCAGAAGTGGTGTTGCATAGTAGTACCATTCCTAAGGTAGTTAAGATGACAAGATAGAGGCGTAAGAAGACCCGCAGTCTTCTCTATGACTCTACTTTTATGAGTTTATCTAGAAGATAGAAAGCAGCAGGTATATACGAGAGTCTTTCAGTTTGTGATCGAAAGGATTGGGCTCATCTTCACCTCCCTAAACTCACTGAAACGGCACTTTCTTCTTCTCTTTTCGAGCCTTTTTCAAGGCACTGGGGTAATGTAATGTAATGTTTGTTTTGGTTTTGGTTTTGGTTGTGTAGCTTCTTAGGAAGACTCTTCGGACGTTGGACTCATCTTGGTCTAAGTCATCCCAGATATACCCTAGGGAGGGAGAGGGGACAAGGAAACTTTTTACACGAGAACCCCTGATGAGGTTTACAGATAGACCTCACCACTAACTCAAGTTTTATTTGGTCACTGGAGCAGTCCATATGCACACTAATGGAGTAATGGTTGCGTTGTATTGTTGGTGGTGCTATTTGGAGGATGGGTTGGTGGAGGTGCTTGGTGGATGAATTATTCACAGTTCACAACCAAAATTGTGAGGCTGCTCTTAATAGCCTTTACGAGACATAAAAATGCATTAAGAAAAGGAGGATCATGGCACTGCTGTAACTCAATGTAGCTCTACTAACTACCAACATCTTTGGTAACTCTTAACAAAGTTGTGCAGTCCAAACTTTCTTGAGAAAGTACATATGAACAATGGACAAAGATACTCACCGGTGGAGTGATTCCTGGCAGCAGCTGGGAGTGAGCCATGACAAAATCTCCAATAGAAACAGGGCAAGAGGTCTTTGTGCACAAATCATCGGACTCACTGTGCACATGAAATCCGAAATATGAAACATCCAAGTCCAATTTCCCACCGGTGATGGCTTTTCCTGGGAAGATAAAACATACTTCATCAAATCAGAGACACAGAATAGAGATCCTCTAAGGAGGCGTTAGGCATACACAGTACCAAAATTGAATGGGTGAAAAACTCGCATGTGAAGCCATTATTACACTTGTATCATAAGAAAGCACTATAGCTATAGCAGAGCAGATAACTGAAAGGCTAATTGACTCCGGAAACTTTAGCAGCTTCACCTTATAAGTATCTAAAAACTTGCTACACTGCATACAATCTACACTTACAGGAAGCACATCGATTATGCAATGGCGGAGATATTATAATCAACCAATGACAATTTCGATACTCAAAAGCATCATAGAATAAGACACTATCTACTTTACCAGTGTTTGCGTCAAGAGTGCTTCCTTGTATACCATGCTCGGCAGCATACAAACAAATCCAGATAAGAAGTTTGTACATATGCTGCAAAGAACCTCTCTGACCTTAACGGACTTACAGAAAGTTTTCTATAGTAAATTGAAAACGATATGATACCGAATACATTAATGTCACTTCCAATAACTGTCCTATACCACCCATGTCTCACCCATTTATATACATTGTTCAATTTTACTTATGTATCTTTTAAGATAAGAAAATACAAATTGAGCTGTAGAAACCATTTAAATGTGTCCATCAATGCCAGTAAACAGCCCAGAAATAAGGCAAGGAGAATGCACGGGGGTGGTATTCACTTCTGTTTTCACAGTGCACCTTAAGGATTAAGAAATCCTCTACTTCAAGCTCATAAAATAGGCAACTAAATTCAAACAAGTCAGCATGTGTTTCTCCTATTAGCGAAAGAGATCTCCTGAATATGTCATCACTCTTTGGGGCTCATCAATTCCCTAACTCATGCATGATTCAAACACTACCAAGTGCATAATCTATTGCTAATAGTCATATATATACACATACTTGCAAATACTCGCAATTCGTGCATTAAGCAACTTTACACTTTACAAGCGGAGGGCTTATTTACTAAAGGCCATCCCGAGAATGAACAGTTAAATGGCAAACAAAGATTAAACCACAACAATTACTCAAACCAACATTATCATTACAACTGTAGTTAGAGAGAATAATAAAAAGTCGAAATAAATCCGTTGACCAAGTCAGTTGTACTGATAACAACTTTCGTACAGTCAGGACCAGAATACACATAATGACATAAGAACAAGAATTAGTGAGATTGAAAAATTACCAGTAGATGCAGAAATAGTGAAGGTAGCTGGCTCGCCTCTGGCAAGTGGGTCTGGTGATATTTCAACTCCGTGCACCTTCACATCATAATCAGCGTTCTTATCTGCAACAAAGTTCCGAGTGAATAAAGCTGAACCCTCTCTTTAAGAGCATCGAACACGTCCTTTGTTCCTACTCATATACAGTAGGTCACAACACTGATGTCTTGTGTTAATCAAACACCCATATCCACGACAATAGAAGGTGTAACCTAGAAGGCTAAAACTTATGTCACTTAATCCCAAATTTAACCGCCTATGTTGCATAACAAAGTACACAATAGCAACGATACACATAGACACTACTTATATTTTCAAAAGGCTTTAGAGCGAGGTACACAATCTTTATTAATTTATCAAATTGCTAAGATTTACAGTTGAGGCTTAAATAAATACAGAGCTAATGGGTCTGAAAAGTTAACACTTGTCATTGTATTCATCTCCCAATCTCCCATAGTCTCGATCTTATTAGATGCTACTATATTACAAGAGCAAGTAACAAAGATATTTAGCCACTCAGACATTAGTTTGCAAAACCACTTCTGAAGACGGGATCCCCTAACACTTAATCTTAGTCAAGTATAATAGAAATTGGAATTCACAACTATGTCACGCTAATTAACATAGAGGCAGTGCGCCCAATACAATCTTCAATCACTTTTAGAAGCAGGGTAACTGCAAATTATATGCTTTAATAGTTTATTTTTAATATGCCGTCACGCTAACATGACCAAAGCGGCCGTAACAAATTATAATCAACCATCTATGATTAATATCGGATTTATATCACACGTACTATTAGAAAATCTAATTTTGCTTCAAATTATTAAAAGGAAAAAACCAAAGAAGCTTGTAATTGCTACGTAGTTAGTACTATTATTTCTTTTCTTCTTTAGGGAGGGTGGCTACCTACTTCATTAGCCACATTGAAAACCAACGACCGTCAATCCAATAGATACGAATACTACAAATAGATTACCCAACAATGCACTATTGCAGTGACATAACTTTGAGTTAAATATTATTAGCATATCTTACAGGCAGCCTTACAGGACACATAACAAGTATACAGTCTACAGTGTATTAACACAACTTCTATATAGTATTACCAACTACGTATCAAGGTGCACTCATGCACCATGATTATATTCTATGACAAATTGATTGAACCAAATACAGTATACAAATACGCGCATTATTAAAGTAAATAAATAGAGAAGAAGAAAAGGGAAAAACCGCAATAGTTAACGTCTTTTGCATGAGCAAAACAAGATAGAAGGAAAAGGGATAACATGAAAGCCGCAGTGATCTTCTTCATTGTTATATTTTCTGCTTTGTTTCAAAGAGAAAGCAAAGACACAGAGAGATCAAGGGTTTTACGTGGAGTTGAAGGAAGGAGTAGATGCTGTAACACAATTTAAGGGAGTACGTAGTATGATATACATAGGAGTGTACGTTAGAGTTTTACTGGTAGGAGGAGACTGTTAGTTGTAGGAATTTGCTTTGCACAAGGATTCTATTCCGACAGATTTTGCCATATGATATGGCGCGGGTTTGAAATGGGCCTAAACTTGTTAAAATTCACGATTTGAAAATCTGATTTATTTGACTGTTGTCAAACAAAAAAAAAAACTGATTTATACTGATTTGGAAGCTTTGTTCATGAATATGAGTTTTCGAATCCAAAATTTAAACGACCAATCAAATTAATATATGATTAAAATTAGACTTGACCTAGTGAGCAACCTGTAATATCCAACACGACCAAACCCATTTGTCAATGTGTGTGTGTGGGCGTGCGTGCGTGAGAGAGAGAGCCCAAACCCATTGGACAAATTTAGCTTGGTTTCAACGCATTTGGGAATCGGGAGCCTTTTTGTTATGAGGAGATCGACAAACATGTTTTGATGAGTGATTGATAAACATCCCACACAGGAATTCGAAATTTTGGATCATTATGATCACCTATAAAGAAAACCCTATCAAGGTTAAGATTAATTAATGAGAATTGAACCCTCAACAATATCAATAGAGTAAGATCACGTAATTCTAACCAACTAAGGTAGCTACCCCTTATTTACAATTGACAAGACATAGTTTGACAAAGCATTTCATTCAAATTAGGAGGGGAGGGGGTGTTAGATGTTCAATAAATCAATCGAATAAAGGAAATGCACAAAGATGCATACAAGAACCGATCAGTAAACTTTCAATTAAAATATGGTTATCATGATCACTGAATGTCTTGGTGATTCTTGTAATATTTACGCATTATATATTTTTATAAGAAAGAGTATAAATATCAATCTACATAGAAATTACTTTTCCAAATGTACGAGATATTCTCTTTTCCAATGCTATTGCATATCTGACAAGCAAACAAAAATAGACTACCATTATCATTAAAAAGGGAGAATTTATGTCGGCTGCAGCACACAAAATCAGGTGCGGCAATTGTCTAGAATAAACAATTATATGTCTAGAAATAACAAAAATGTGTTTGAAATTATTGGCATTTGTTTATCTCGGAATAACTATGTCTGGAATAAACACCTTTGTATCTCATAATAACAAAAAAAGTTAGGAATAAATCAGGTACGGTAATTGTCTAGAATAAACAATTATGTATCTGAAAATAAAAACAATGTGTTTGGAATAATTGACATTCGTTTATCTCGAAATAACTATGTATGGAATAAGCATCTTTGTGTCTCATAATGACAAAAACAGTTAGGAATAAACATGTCTTGAAAAAATATTTTTGTATCTAAAATAAAACAAAAAGTGTCGGGAATAAACACTTGCGTACCTGTTTAACAAAAAAAAGTGTCTCGGAATAATTATGTCTGGAATGAGTCAGGATTCCATTACCTAGTTTGACACCTCTCTATTTCATAAAAATTTATGATCTAGATCTCATATATTATTTTGACCTAAATACCCTCCTCCCTTTTGGCTATGATTCAGTTTTAGAAAGAAATGGAGAGAATCCTAACACGTCTGGAATAGACATCTTTGTGTCTGGGAATAGACAAATACTGTCTATAATAGATGTCACACCCAATTTTTAGGTGCGGCTACCGGATACAAAAGTAATTATAAAAAAATAGAATGTCTTGTATAAGGCCGTCTAAATTTAAATTATATTTTTTATAGTTCATAGTCAGTATTTGATTAAAGTGGTTACTTTTATATAAAAAAAAGTGACGAGTTTAACTCATTTTGTCACTTTTAATTTAAAAGTAGACCATATCTATAGTAATCTGCTTTAAAACATTAAAAAAAAAACAATTGTCCCTTTCATTTTTCAGGACATCTGATCTGAACTAATCTAAAAGAACTAAACAACAGAGAACATTACAGCTAGAACAGAAGTGTATCAATGTTTAAACAAGAATTCTTATCGGATTTCAAGGTTGTGCCGTGGTATTGAGGCTACTGACTTGAAAGCTATTACGGCCCGACAATGGTGGTAATCGATCACACGCCGTAATAAGCTCCCTAAGGTTAACACAACCTCTGTCAGTGACCACTCACGAATAGAAGTTTAGGAGTATGCATAGAACTACAATTACCCATGAAGAACAGAAAGAGAGAAAAGTGTTTGAGATGTTTTATGTGTATCTGAAATGAGTTGAACGAAATGAAATATATAGTCGAAAAAGAGATGTTACGCCGCAGAATCATGCTCACAATATCAAACATGAATGCTCATAATTTGGACAAAAATATGAAATGTATTTGGACACAAAATCAACTCAACCTTACTCTAAAATTAGAGTTTAGTTTTAACGCCCAAGTCCAAGGCTCATAGCCCAGTCCAGGTACGCGGTGTGCATGTGATCTAGCCCATCAAGGCCTACCTCCACAAAAAGCCCCTCTAGGTTTACTACTTGAACACTACAAGTAGGACGACAAATATAAACCCACAAACAACATGGGTTTTTAATGATCAATGTGGGACAAGAGAATATAACCAACAACAAAAAAAGCAAGAAAAGAGTAAGGCTTTGACAACCATTACTCACACTTTTTATTCTAGCAAGAACAGTTTAATGACGTTCAATTTGGATTATTAAGAGCTTGCAAGGTGATTAAGGATTTTTTGTAGGATGCGGGGTACTACACAATGAGAACCATACAACATGTTATACGTACAACAGAGGGCAAGCTATGTAATTTCACATTTGAAATTAAAAATAAAAATAAAAAGGAACCCATGTTTTAAATGCTGCATGTTTGTAGGAATTTATTAAGACTAATATTTTGTTATCCATAATAAATTTTTTGACAATATCTACTTTCCTACACTTCCCAACATTCCTTTCAAAACAAAATAATAAATTGTACGTTTGACATAATCATTCTTAAAAAAACTCCAAAATCTCTCATCTTTCATTAAAAAATTATCAGCATATTTCTTCAAAAAATTTATAAGGCTAAACAATATATTCTATTAGGCTAAATCATATAAATGATGTTCCTATTTACGCTAATGTTCATTGTATTATGCTGATATGATTAACTTATTAGGCTAAACAATATATTCTATCAGGCTAAGTCATACAATTGAT
>CAAKMY010008684.1:0-26335 GCA_901111285.1 Corrigiola litoralis
ATGTACTACCTGACCGTGCGAAGCACGGGTTACTACCTAGTTAATTGTAAAAACCGTGATGCTTTGGACGTTTAGGTCACGTATTGGAATCTTCCCTCCCCTTTAAAATGTTTACAAGTTCATTGAGAACTAAATTGGTCTTCTTCGTGGAATTTTTCGCTCTACTAACTAATTTCCTAGTTAGTAAAACAGAACCTTATTGTATGAAGTACTGTAAAGGATGGATCAAGTCTTCCGAACTCTATTGTCATGTCCGAGAAAACCTTGTAAGATTGTAGTCATGAGTTAAAATCAAATCGTCTTGAAGTGACTACTATTTTAATTTGAATTAGTCACTTTTCTATAGTGTCGATACAACGTGATCATTTTAACTTAATTTATAAGTAATTTATTTTATAACATTTGTGATTCATCAATCAAAGAGTGTCATAGCACTCTGTAATGTGCTCTGGATAAAATCTCAGTCCCCCTTCAAAGTTAACATCTGTTGATTTGCCACAACATCTGTTCATTTATCATAATTGACAGGTTCCTCTTCAAAGCTAACATTTGTTCATTTGCCACAATTGCGAGGTTGCTCTTCACAGTTAACATCTGTTTCACTCTGGCCTTACTATCACTTGACTACTTTCCTGTAACTCAGGGAAGCTATAACTATAAGGTAGAGACTAGAGAACGATCGAGAGAGATTACTTAAACCAGGAAGTAGATAAGATAGGGGAAAACGGAATTATACACTACTCTAATACATCAATTATAGCTAGTATTAACTGCACTCATTACTGTCCCTAATCAGTACCTGACAAAAATGCAAAATAAGCAATGCCGTCATTCTTTTCCTACTTATTTTTGCATGACTAGCCGAACAAAGATGTATATCTATGTCGCCTGTAAGAACAAAATAAGCAATGTGTCTTACTCATAAATATGTCGCCTTCTGCATGTCACTTATGAGCTATCTTAATCATCCCTTGATCATACCGAGGAATTCATTGTACCACCTCAATAAAACCCCTTCAGTGAAAGAAATACTCATTTGTACTACAAGACTACAACTCAAAGTTTCTATAGAACATAGAGGAATCCCTAGGAAGAAAACATAAATCAGAAGTATGTCAAATACTACTGGTCAAGTAATACGCTGCAAAGGTATGATCAACACAAGTGCAATGTCGTTTTTATTGATTAACGAATTATCTAATTATGAGGCGGTCTTGTACGAAAACTGGCGTTTTTTATAAACCAATGTTTGTAGTTAGATGCATGATAAATTTGCCTGACATTGTTCTGAGAGATAGTCATATCAGTTCTTAGCTATTACAAGTCCTGCATGCGAACCAAAATTAGCTTACTATGATGGCATTTTTTTGTGAATGTACGAATATCAAGTACTGATAGTATTACTTTAGATAAAAGGTCAGTCAATCATTGGCCACCTTTTCTTATTTAGTAATTGAAACAATTCTGTAATTCTGAAAGCATTTTATTCAAAATAGTTTTCTACCTCATAAGAGATGTAATTTTAATGGTTTGACATGCAGCTGCTGTAGCATGGGAAGCAGGAAAACCTTTAGTGATTGAGGAAGTGGAGGTTGCCCCTCCTCAGAAAATGGAGGTCCGTGTGAAAATCATGTTTACCTCCCTTTGTCACAGTGATATATACTTCTGGGAGGCCAAGGTAATAGTTTCTGTTTCTATTAAAGTTTTGAAACCACATGAGCGTTTATGCAATTTTATCTCAATTTTGTGATCTTTACCAACTACTCAGGGCCAGACTCCTGTATTCCCTCGTATTTTTGGTCATGAAGCTGCAGGGTATGTCCACTGCCATTGCTGTCAATATATTATTTGCTGAATTTTTAATTTTTTTTAGTAAGCTTGTAATTAAATGAAATTGAAAGAAACCTCGCATCAATAACTAGTAATGATAGGTTCTTGTCACCTTGCCTAGTAGTATAGAATGGGTAATAGGCCACCATAATTTCGTTCTTAGACGCTCTTGGATTTGTGCTAATACAAGAAAAGATATTATGTGATAGACATAGAATATTTTGAGTAGATAGTTTTCATGGAGGAGTTATTAATGTGCTTCGATATATACCTTGTACTATATTAGTTTTGAGAGACAAACGAACGACTGACAAGAACCCATACGAATTTTATCACTTTACGCTTCCTGGTTTTTCTGCCTGCCTATCTACCTTGCAAAACAATGATTACTCGATCTACTAGCCAGTGTTGAATGAGCAATGACATAGTTCAGAGTTTAAAGCTGAGCTTACAATAGAACCATATTAGACACAGCCAGGTCACTTCCATAGTAAATACTGATCACCTTATAACTAGACCACGTAAAAAAAATTCTTAATGGAATTGACGTCATACGCTGGTAGTGATTGAGTTTATAATTTGGTGATCTAGAATTGTGGAAAGTGTTGGAGACTCTGTGACAGACCTACAGCCAGGCGACCATGTCCTTCCTGTCTTCACTGGTGAGTGCAAAGAATGCGCTAACTGCAAATCAGAAGAGAGCAACTTGTGCGACCTTCTGAGAGTCGACCCTGACAGGGGTGTGATGCTTCATGATGGAGAAACAAGGTTCTCGATCAAGGGAAAACCTGTATATCACTTTATTGGAACATCCACTTTCAGTGAATACACTGTGGTTCACGTTGGTTGCCTGGCCAAGATCAACCCTGAAACACCTCTTGACAAAGTATGTGTTCTCAGCTGTGGATTCTCGACAGGTGCTAAAAGAAAACTCACTTCATTACTTGACATGTACAAAATTACAAATGCAATAATATGTAGCATACATGATTTACAATTGGTCATTGCTCTTTCTTTACAGGTTTTGGAGCTACTGTGAATGTTGCAAAACCGAAGAAGGGTCAAACAATTGCTGTTTTCGGCCTGGGAGCTGTAGGCCTCGCGGTTAGTAGTTATCATTATAATTGTAAGCTTGCCTGCATAGGTTCTGAGGATAGTTTCATATGAGATTCATGATTACTTATTGTCTTTAGGCTGCAGAGGGTGCCAGAGTTTCTGGTGCATCAAGGATTATTGGTGTGGATCTGAATTCTAGCAAGTTTGAAGCAGGTGAATGACGCCACCCAATAACGTTTGTTTTCCTATAACTAGCCCTCGCCCCAATAGGATTTGATGGTAACATGTAAAACTAATTGATGTTATGTATGAAAAGTGTTGGATGCATTCGTGAATTCTTGTTTGCTTGTAAATAAAGTCTTGACAAAGTTGTGATTACCTGTTAACAGCAACGAAGTTTGGTGTCACTGACTTTCTGAACCCTAGAGACCATAAAAAATCAGTGCAAGAGGTAGTTTAACTTGTAAATTTCTGCTAGTGGCTATACATTTTTGTGTTCTGATTGCTTCATCGCTTGAGTTCATTGGATTATCATTAATAGGTAATTGTTGAGATGACCAATGGTGGAGTCGACCGAAGTGTTGAATGCACTGGAAATATTCAAGCTCTGATATCAGCTTTGGAATGTGTTCATGATGTATGCCCTCTAACCAATTATCTAAACCTTGATTCCACTGAATAGCGAACTGTTGAACATACTTAATTCTGACCTGTCTCAGGGTTGGGGTGTTGCGGTTTTAGTTGGATTACCAAACAAAAACGACACCTTCAAAATCAATCCTTTGAACTTCCTTATGAATGAGAAGACGCTAAAGGGAACTATCTTTGGTAATTACAAACCTCGTAGTGACCTACCATTGCTTGTGGAGAAGTACATGAACAAGGTAAAGTCTCATTCGAGCTTCTCTTCCATGTAGTTTCTTCGTAAATAGAGAATTGAACGTACAGTTACTGTATAATTCTGTTAACTGTTCTGATGGAATTAATTAATGTGAGGAACTAATGCTTTCTAGACTTCTTTTTTTAGGATATGTTTTCTAGACTTCTAAGCTCTAATATGTTGTGATTTCTTGAAAATTGCAGGAGCTGGAGCTCGAGAAGTTCGTAACCCATGAAGTTCCTTTGAAAGACATCAACAAGGCCTTTGAATACATGTTGAAGGGTGAAGGCATCAGGTGCATTATTCGCATGGATGCATAAAGTTGGGCATAGAGCTGTCTTATATTAACATACATATGTCGATATGACTACCAAGAGTCCAAGACTAAAGAGTCTGAGGGCAATAAAGCTGTGTTTTATCCTCTTCCTTTCTAATGTCGGAGAACACCATGAACAATCCTTTGCAATGTACTTGTGCACCCAAGTGACATAGTTTACTCAGAAAGGGCGTTATCATCTGAAGGTTTAACAACCAATATCGGTTTAGAATCATCTTAGATAAAAGAGTATGCTTCTATGATTATACCCCCTTGTTCTACATTAATTGAAATCCTTACTTTCTAGCTAAAAGTTTCACACGTTCAACAAGTTGAAGGATATTCTGATTATAATGATTCATAAGGTTAGATGTTTAATCATCATGGCCTAAAGTCCGTCATGATTCCTTCTCACACTCCATTATTTTGTGTCTTACCAATGCAATTTACATTATAATCCACAATCAAATTGAAGTCATTCGCCTTTTCATACTCCATTATTTTTGTGTCTTACCAATGCAATTTACATTATAATCAACAATCAAATGAAAGTCATAATCTAAAAAATCACTCTTAAGGGCCGGGACATAGAATGTGTGCACCTTATAAAAAGGAACTTACCATTCTCTCGATGAGATTACCGAGCGAAAGGATAATGTCATTCAATAATACAAAGTTAGCATCTATCTTGGAATAAAACTTATTTACTATGTTCAAGGGACTAATGAAAATTTTGAAGGGGATAAAAAGGGTAAGAACTCTTATAGCATTCCTACCATATTCATAGTCATGACTCATGATTGGTGAACGAATGAGCTAGCTATGAAACGAAAAGTGAAATGCGATATAGTGCTAGGCTCCAGCTCAAAGTTCAAAACAACCAATGTTAATCCCAAAGAGAGATTTGGGGAGTCCAAGATGTACATAGTTTTTCACCTAATTAATCTACAATGACACGTGTTAGGCTCAATGTTAACTTCAAATTTAGGGTCATGGCTAGACTGAAAATTAAGTAAATGTGAAAGCACTTCGTGACCATAAATAATAACAAGAAGCAATATGATCTTCGAATTTTATATTACATTTATAATCACACTACCATTATGTTAAATTATATATGATTTGCACTCTACTTATCTCATTCTATAAAATTTATGAAATTCCTAAAATATCTCCAAGTATTATACAAAATTTACGATAATAAATCAATGAATGCTTAAAGTTATGATGAAAAGTTGAACTAATTAAAGTTCGTTGTCATATAGAAAAATTGGTGCATCAAAAGGTCATGACATGACAAATTGACAAGTGACACTGGTCAGTGACAAGTGGTGTTAGTGACTAATTATCCGGATTTAACATGAATTCTAGTAAACTTAAATTATGAGAGGTTACTTGTCTCTTATAATTAAAAATAAAAGTACAAATTACGACTGAAAACCCCTTTAGTGTTTCCGAGTGGCTAAGCAGTCACATACCTCCATACTCGTGAAGCAAATCTCTCAATATGTCATGATTTCCCATCTTTCTTTAAAACTTAAAAGGGCTAAAATTGGTTTCCCTTTGAATTCTCACTTAAGTTCTTTAACCTTAGGCCGAGCAAAAATCCCTCAACAAAAAAAAAGGTAAGAAATCCTTTAGTCATAGTCAATAACAGTAAATACTTTGTTTTTAACGGTAAGGACTTGAGGACCAATCATATCATTGTCTCCCACAGTATACGTTCATGGAATTTGACCCAAAGATCAACTTGCATTGCATCAACAAGTTGATCATAAAAATTCTCAAATTTTCATCATCATTGGTTAGCTTTACCACCAAACCAATTAGCACAGTGTAGCAGTAAACCAAAACCAGGGTCTATTAACACAAAACCATGTAATGGTTTCCATTTCAAGCAAAGCCTCCTGTTTTACTTACCATTATTTAACACTTTATGAGTTTAGGGGGGCTTCGATGTTGGAAAAGTGAGAAAGTAATAAACCATCCATATTTATTTCTACGTGTCACCAAAAACAGGACACAGGTCACACCACAGAACTCATTTTTTATGCAGAATAATCCACGCATTGCCACTGTATATATAGTTTAGTTCACTGCATCATTTGCATAAACTCATCACTTACAAATCTAAAGTACTACTACACATTTCTTGTTCTAGATATCTCTTGGAAAGTATAGTATAAGGTTAGAAAAAAAAAGATTTTCTGACAAAGTCTAGAAAATGTCTACTGTTGGTCAAGTTATTCGTTGCAAAGGTATGATCACAGTGTTTTATTTTACTTGGTTTATTCATACGTATGAAATAAATATTCTATCATTGTGGCTTTGAGGCTATGATCATGGTCTACTCATTTCATTTTCTCTACTAAGCATGATATATATGGTCTTACTTTTTTGAGATTCATACAAGTTGGCTTTTTCGTTATTAGTTTGAAACGATCGCACAAAGTCGCATATGAGAATCGAACTCAATCTCTCGCTTAGGAGATGATATGATATTGCTGCATGTTTACTTTATTAGAGTTTGGTCGGATACAAGTGAGATAGAGTGATGCTCAATTTTGATACCACCTAGTGGCGCCATCTCATTTTCCGTTTAGTAGTAACGTTAGACTGTTAGAGTTGGGTTTTACTATAATCAAATACAGTACTCCTAGCAATTATAAAAACCATACAAGTATTTTAATAAAAAGCTCAATCTTAAGTGACTTCACTGTGGAATGTAATAGAGTTGTATCATATATGAAAGACCTGGTTTACTGCATGTAATCATTTATTGTCGGTATAAAGAATGTGACAAAGCATTTTATGATATTAAGTTTCATGGTTTGGTATGTATGAATTTCGCAGCTGCGGTGGCATGGGAAGCAGGGAAGCCCCTGGTTATTGAGGAAGTGGAGGTGGCCCCACCTCAGAAAATGGAGGTTCGTGTGAAGATCCTCTTCACCTCCCTTTGCCACACTGATGTCTACTTCTGGGAGGCCAAGGTATAACATAATTTGGACTGTTAATAATTTGCAAAATTACAATTAGCCGAAACTACATTCGCAGTGAACTTTCCTAGGAAATTCTAAGAAGTAAATGCAATTTTACTAATGGATTTGTTTACCATGTATACAGGGTCAGACGCCAGTTTTCCCTCGTATCCTAGGACATGAAGCAGGAGGGTATGCCAATATCCGCTAAGAGCTCTTTTTCAACTTGTTAATTTTGCATTTGAGGGTCTGATTTGAGGATTTTTAATAAACAAATTGATATAATTGCTTGATTCTTTAGAGCATATATCCTTTTATGTCATGTCCTTTTTAACATCTAACAACGAAGGCTAGATCACTTGACAGTTGACACTAACTAATCCCCTTAGATCAGTTGAAGATGTCGACATGTCGTAAATTACTTGACAGTTATTATTTTTCACATGTATGGTGATGTAGAATTGTGGAGAGTGTTGGAGAAGGCGTGACAGACCTACAGCCAGGGGACCATGTCCTCCCGGTCTTCACTGGTGAGTGCAAAGAGTGTGCTCACTGCAAATCAGAAGAGAGTAACATGTGTGATCTGCTGAGGATCAACACTGACAGGGGTGTGATGCTTCATGATGGAAAATCAAGGTTCTCAATCAACGGCAAACCCATTTACCACTTTGTTGGAACGTCCACATTCAGTGAATACACAGTGGCTCATGTTGGTTGCCTGGCCAAGATCAACCCTAAAGCACCCCTCGACAAAGTCTGTGTTCTCAGCTGCGGAATCTCTACAGGTGCCACAAGAAACTGATTTCACTGATTGACTGACAGATAGACCAAATTTTATCATGTGTTTTGAAAATGTTTTTGTGCTTTTTCTCGCAGGTTTCGGTGCTACTGTGAATGTTGCAAAACCGAAGAAGGGCCAGACTGTTGCAATTTTTGGCCTAGGAGCTGTTGGTCTTGCGGTTAGTCTCTATGCATTAGTGTTCTTTGCTTATACATATAAGAGCTGGAGGAACTTTATGACATTATTAGTGTTTCGTGTCTTCAGGCTGCAGAGGGTGCTAGAGTTTCTGGTGCATCAAGGATTATTGGTGTGGACCTCGTTCCTAGTAGGTTTGAAGCAGGTAAATGATGCATTACCAAGCCAACAAATCATATTCATTTCCCTATAAGTAGAACCTGATCTCATAAATTGTTATCGTAGTATGCAAAATTATCTTCCTTGTATATTTGTACTTGTCCTGAAAAGCCAGAGTCTGATGAAATTGTTATTACCTGTTAACAGCGAAGAAGTTTGGTGTGACTGATTTTGTGAACCCAAAGGACCATGACAAGCCTGTGCAAGAGGTTGTGACTAGCCCTCTCTTCTAATGGCTTCAATTTATGCTGTTTTTGGTGTTGTGTTGGTCTCATTATGTTTATATTTGTGGTTAGGTAATTGCTGAGATGACCAATGGTGGAGTCGACAGAAGTGTTGAATGTACTGGAAATATTCAAGCTATGATATCTGCATTTGAATGTGTCCATGATGTATGTATTTATAACCAATTTTCAAACCATCAAGCTCTAATTACGGCGGGCTATTTCCTAGATATCAAAACTGAATTGATGTGATGTGATTTCAGGGTTGGGGTGTTGCTGTTCTTGTTGGAGTACCAAACAAAGACGATGCGTTCAAAACCCATCCCATGAACTTCTTGAATGAGAGGACACTGAAGGGAACTTTCTTCGGCAACTACAAACCTCGGACTGATATACCATTGGTCGTGGAGAAGTACATGAACAAGGTAAACTCTCGTTGCAGTTTATTCTTGTAATTTTGTCGTAATTCAAGTAGTGAATCTTACATTTCTTTTCCAAGTCTGATGAGTGCTGTTGTTAAAACATGGTGATTAGACAAATTCTCAAGCTAAACATGATTTCGTGGGTATTGCAGGAAATGGAGCTGGACAAATTCATAACTCATGAAATCTCCTTCAAGGACATCAACAAGGCCTTTGAACTAATGGCCAAGGGTGAAGGCATCAGGTGCATCATCCGCATGGATGCGTAGAACATCGTAAAATTGAGTTTGTTTCTTCTGTCAGATCTCTAAAACATACTTCGTAGCATACAAAAGCGAAGAGTGGGGAAAAATATAATAGCTTGTGTGTTTTTTGGACTTGTTGTACACTTGTACACATAGTGTACTGATGTCCGCTAAGAGTTTATGTAATATTCCAGTGTCTTGTGTTCCAGTATCTTGTTAATAATGAGATCTTTGTGGATAAATTGACAGGCTTCCATTCTCCTAGTTGTCCCTTTTTGTTCATCTTGTATATTTGTCTTTCCGACCTATGTACTCGTCTTCTTTGTTGTTGGACAATAAGATGTGCATGCATTGGTAATCTCAAATAAACATGCAAGTTGAAAGCTGGAAAATGAGATGTTTAATCAATCGAAAAAATCAGGTTAACCATAGAGGAACAACGGTGTCCAGGTGCACTAGTTCCGACTTTCGGGACTGTCTCTATGTGACTGATGTGAGAAACACTCGAGCTCTTGTTTATGAGCCAGTTTTTCAAGCTCTATATATTTCAATCATCCTTCACCAACTCACCTTTTCCATCAGATCGAGGATTGCATTACATTGGTTACGACTTATGAGCTTCTCTTCCGAGCTCTTTTTCAATCACGCCTTCGCCGACTCACGTCTTCGCTTTTACGCATCTTTTCACAATTCAATTATATGGATCAACCTATCGACTCGAAAGTAAGTGAGTGTCAGTGTTTGACTTTGACCGCAAAGAGTTTTTAGGGTTTTGTGGCTTCGGGCAAGGGACTAATAAGAGTGTATGATCAAACTTCCTACTCAAAATAACGAGATAATTTCTAGCTTCGGCCTTTGGATTGTGGCAGTTGTAGTTTCGACCTAGGTAGTACCAAGGATGCGGTTCAGTCTGTGAACGAGGCACTATTCACCTACTAAATTGCACTTTATTGTCATTTTGCTGGCCACTGGCTTCAGGCAAGGGATTACCGAGGTCTAAGGGTGTATGAGCAACTGGAAATAAAGGGCCACAGGCTTCGGCTAAGGGAGTACTACTACTAAGCCACTAAGGGTGCCTGGATTCAGCTTGTGAGCTTTTCCTCTATTCAATTGATTGTTGAAAATTAACAGGCTGTTTCTGTTCTGAGTATTGCGTTAGTATCACAGATAGTTGCACCAATATCTGCTATAAAGAACTGTGCAAGATTTAACAAAGTGAAAAAGAAAATTCAAAATAAAAGAAAAGAACACAAATGAAACAATATTCGACGAGAAGAAAAGAAAAAGGGGAAATGACTAATTTATACACTCTTCTTCATGGAACAAAAATATACAATACCCTAACAGAGCAACTTGTCAACATCAGGAATGTGCTAGCTTTGCCAGAATGCCCATGTCCAAAATTTTAACATCTAATGATTCATCTACTTTTACAATTCCATCAGTACCGTCTACACCAATTAATTTACCAGTACAGCCACGTTGTGATCCTCCCATGATCTTGATCTTGTCTGATTTTCTTGGAGGTATCACTTCAATCTCGTTAGGGGAAGCAGTGACCATATCGCCATTGCCACTTGTTCCAAGAGCAACTCGGCAAGAACCATCCTGAGTGTACACAATGAAATATATTAAAATGGTGCAAGTAAAATGCATGTTCAAGGTAGAACCGTAAATAAGAGTGCCAGGCCATTCACTGTGTTCAAAGATTAGATCTGTACATCTAACAGCCAAATTCACGGCATTTACTTTTTATACATCTGGTGAAAAGTGCTGCAGGGCTTAAAATTTAAGCATCTCAAAAAGATTCGTAAGGTAGAATAATATGTCAGTAACTATATTTAAAACACCTCCAAACCCAAGATAATCAACAAAAAGTATGGCATTTGCAAGTTACAAGAACATACCCCAAGCACTTCCCGGACAACTCCCACCATAGCATCATCACCTGATTTATGCACATTCACCAATATTTCTGGCAAAAGCCATAGCCCTTCGTTCTCACCGCCTGTAAAATTCCACAAAAGTAAATCAACAAGAAGAATCAGCCATATTGGCATATTTCTAAATGTCAAAAACCTATGTCAGCTTTCAGAGAACACTTTTAAGTTTTAACAATTCAATATACAGTATAGTAAGGTATTTTCTTAACAGCAGACTCAGAACAGAGATCGGACAACATAGAACTAGAAAGCAACTACAGAGCGCAAACCACCTCACTCAACTCACACATCATAGGAAACATAAACACTCCTTTTCCCTATAAATCTGATTTTACCTCAGCTAAGTAGAAAAAACAAAACAGCGATAAAACAATAACCGACATCAAAAACATGAATGCAGCGGACAAACTGGACTACGGAATTATAATTAATAAAAGAATTAAATTAATTTTATTAAGCTGTTGACGCACACTAGATTGACCACACCGCTCTTTAAGCACCAATTTTTAGGAAGAAAACCTTCAAACTAGACTTCGGCATAAGCAATTAGGTCAAACTCCTTCATTAAGATCACACAAAAGCTCCAACAGTGAGAAGACACTAAGCAGAATTCAGACTTCGTCAAAAACTAACCAGAATAAAGAAAACCGAGAAGAAAATAAGCTCATTAGTCATTTCTAAAGACTTAAAAGAGACATTCATGAAAACAAACCTATTGCAGGAGACATCATATCAAGACCACCTCCAGGAGTCATAGGCTGCCCACCAGGAGTGCCAGGCAAATATGCTGCGGAACTTGGCGTCATTGGCTGTCCACCAGGTGTTGATGGCAAGTAAGGGCTTGGAGCATTGGCTGAAAAGGAAACGTCATCAGCCATTAAAATAACTAGGATCAAGATATGCCACGAGGATAAGGTTGATGATATACCATAAGCTGAACCACTATCTTTCGGAGTCCCAGCATCACTATAATTGCCACCAGGAGTACCAGCCCAACCTGAACCTGGAGTTGGCGCATCATACGTCCTTGAGGGGGGACTTCCAGGCTGAAAAGAACCAGATATGTCAACCACAACACGAGAGAAACTGCTTTAAATTGGATCACTATGTGAACAATAATGCTTACCCGATATTGTGGACTTGTTCCCCAAGAAGCAGGATTAGCATCGTCCCAATTATCCCTGATATGTCAAGGATCCAAATTCAATCAGTCAAATATTCTTCACAAACTTGCAGAAAATAAAAGGTAAACCTCAGAACATGAGCTCTAGGAGGTAGAACAAACTAATATTTGCAATATTAGCGTAGAATACAAACCCAAGAGAAATGAAGAAGCCATTAAAGATCAAAAGAAGATGCACTAGATATAAAAAGGCCTGAGAAGTAGGGCCCAGGAGACATACAACTATACACGGGCACATACTATTACCGGTAAGCAAAGCAACAACTTAGTAAGGCTATATCAATATGTGTTAAATACACCTCCACAAACTTGCGACCCAATAACGTGGACAAATTACTCTAATCCTAAATAAGAAATGCGGACTAACTCCTAACTCTGTAACTATGTACCTTTCCCAAGGAAAGGTATTGAACAGCCAAGGCCAATAGCTGACTTAGTGGGACATCTAGCCAGACAAACGCGCTAATTTTCAGGCACAATTTTTGCAGTTTGCATAGAGACATTGCACTTATCATCATTGTTGAAGCACCCAAACACATATGAAACCAATATTTTGAAAACAGTAATACAGAATGCGAAGTGTCCAGCAACAGAACAGTGTCAAACAATTGGTAACCATCATTAACTGTAGGTTCTTTACGGGTAAGCATCAGCACAATGATGAAAACAACAGAATTTGGTCTGACCTTGCTGGACTCATTGGTGCGTATGGATTCCAAGCTCGATCCCGCATGGGTGTCCTCATACCGTCATGAATAGGTGTAGCTGCAAGACCAGTCACACAACCATGTTAAACAAAGAAGTAATTGTACTTCAGGAAATTGTTTAGTTGGTTATAGAGAAATCTGAGAATTTCTGAATAGAAAAAATCCCTTCACTAACCTGCAGAATCTCTCATAGGAGTCATGTAGGGATGCATAGGAGTTCGTGAAGGATGCATAGGAGTTTCACTGCCCATACCATATCGAGGTGCATCCCTAGAAAAATAGAACGAGATGAGAAACAATGTTCATAAATAAAGAACTTAACCTATTATAACAAGAGAAGCCATTACCTATACGGGGTTGTTACTGTCACGTTGTCAGATATATGACTTCTGTCAACTGCAGCAAATGGAACAGTTATCTTGGCGTCATAGACAACATAGAACATACTTGTCAATAATTATTAATAATGCCCCAACTACTTGCCTGTAACCTCCTTCATCTGAGACTCCAACTCAACCCGCACAGTTGTGCCCTTAATGTCCTTAACACGCCCTCGGTAACCCTTATAGGGTCCAAGTCGTATTTTTACCGTGGTCCCGATAAGAGAATCATGCCCTCTGCCACCCCTATGTCTTCCACCGACTGCAAAAACAGAGACCATAAAATAGCTTTGTTTATTTGCCTGCTTGAGATGAAAGCATATGAACACCATCTTCAAAGTAAATCACACAAAGTGAAAGAACTTACAGTCTGATTGTGGACCTCTGGGAGGTAATCTTCCAGGAGATTGGGGTACTCGTTGAGGGGTTCTCAGATATGTTAATGGATCACCCTGAAGGAATAGTGGACAATGATAAGAAAAGGTGAAACAGGTATAATCTGATTCAATCAAGTGAGATAGCAAATCAAAAATGAAACTCAGCAACATGTACAAAGGACAAAACCCTAAAAAGAAAATTGAGGAGAGGAATGGACAAAAGAAGATTCGTACGACTTTAAGTTTGACGATAAACAAAGAAACCGAAGCAAATTACAGGCCCAACCATGGTTGGGAAGGAAAAGTAAATGACAGGGTCCAATAACTATGTAAAGTTTAAGTAACCTGTTTGCAACCCCTAACATAAAGAGGCCAAGAATCACAATATCAAGTGGCCAGGCTGCAGGATGCAAAACCAAATTTCCCACACACCCATTTACCATTTGTCAAGTCGAAGCACCACTTCGATCAATCAATAAAATGACCATAATCTGTTGTCTCCAAACCCAGCAGATCAAGGATTAGGTTAAAAACCTAGTTCTGTAACTTGAAGCACCAAATATATAAAGATCATACTGGTGTAGTACTAACGATATTTTTAGTCAAATAAGACCAGGTCATATTGGTGAGATACTGAGGTTATCCAGCGACTAAGTCCTCAGAGACCAAAAACAATATCGACAGTGTAATTCAAGCATCCATCTCTACTAGTCATCACTCTGATTCTACAACGAAATATTGGTGAGGTACTTGAAGCAGCCTTATCTCTAATCAGTCCAAGCTGGTAAAGAGGTGAATTTTCAAATCACAGGAGAGAACGTTTAAAAGAGGAATTAGTAAAAGGGCGATATACTAAAGCTAGAAGCGGACAGCCGGACGGTAGTACAGACTACCAGAATTTACTTGAACTCAACGGCCACGTTGTGATCCTCCCATGATCTTGATCTTGTCTGATTTTCTTGAAGGTACCACTTCAATCTCGTTAGGGGAAGCAGCGACTATATCGCCATTGCCACTTGCTCCAAGAGCAACTCGGCAAGAACCATCCTGAGTTATCTTCCATTACCCCATCCGTTCCTATCTTCATCAAAAACTTTAATTTTTTTTCTTAAATGTAAGGAGGCTTAGGCTTGTGTTACAATATTAGAAGATGAGATGGACATAATGGGACATAGTGAAGCAAGACCAAAAAAGGTTTTAAGCTTGAAAGTAGATTTGAGGTAGACCTGCCACCTCAATAGATCTATAAACACACTGGCAAAACCATACCGAATTAACATGCATAATAGACCAGATTTCCACAAACCAACATGTAACCCCTTCATCACATCCCCCATTAGAATAAGTGTTCATAAAAAGAAGTTTAAGTCAATACCATTTTCTCTCGGTTCCCTGTTGAACCACCAACCACCCGACAAGACTGAGATTTGGCACAAATAAATCCAGCATGCTCGAGATGATGCCTATCATATATGAATAAAACCCCTCTAAATATGTGCTCGACAGGTCCTTGCTTTCCCTGCAAATCAATGACAAAAAGTAAGGATCAAGTGACTCGGAAAAAAAATTGACCCCATTGAGCCTCTTCAATTTGGGGGCTGAGATATCAGAAACGTAAATTTACACAAGTAATTAATAAACTATGACAGACCAGGCTAAGAAATAGTAAGAATACTGTTAGAACAAGTCAAGATGAAAATAAAGCTGGCTCAAGCTAGCAAGTAGTACAACTCTGAGGAAAAATAACAACTCGCACCTTGCATGGGCCATCAAGAACTCTGACGACATCTTTCACGGATATTGGATTCTTTGATCGATCTTGCGCGACCAACTTTTTGTCAATTTTTGATTTAATCTCCCTCAACCTCACAAGAACAACCTCTGGACGATCTGGAACCCCCTTGAGCACCTGCATTACAACTTGTAAGTGACAACTATATGCCAGAACACTCAAGATAGTTAAGTTTAAAACATTTGGGTCGAAGTAATCACCTGGAAAGCTTCACTTTCTACCCGTATAATCACACCAAAACTCATATTACTGCAAAAATTTAAAGGACAAGCGTAAGTGCTACTACTCGCCAAAATAAATATAAAACAAAATCGCGAGAACAAATAAGAGACAAAAATGACAGCTGCTTACTCTAAAAGCACAAGGTCGTGCAGCTCATAGTCCCCAATCTTGGTGACACCTGTTGTCACCTCGGAGCTTTCAACAACATGGTCAGCAAACACTCGAAGCTGTGAACAACCAAAAAATACAATATCACACAGTTACTAATGCAACGTCTCATCTAATCATGCCCACAATTTCCAAAGATAGGTCCGGCCAGTGAACTATGGAAAAGAGCCTTACATGTTCTTTAGTTGTATCCGATATAAGTATCAGTACATGGCCCTCAACCTTCACAACCATACCAGTCGCACCTTCATGGGAGCCGGAAATAACCTTCACGTGATTCCCCGGCTCAAAATATTTACATAGGTCTTTTTCATTTATAGCAAGCGTTTTCTGCATACAATTGAAGAGAAGTTAGAGGAATCTATAAAAAAAACATAACCACTCTTATATATCAGGTAGACAAATTCACTGTACCGGAAGGCCCTTCTCATTCGGTCTTATGTGAACATTTCCATCCTCAACCTTCTCAACCCATCCCTTCAAATTCTTGAGATCCCCTTTAATGATGATGACAGCATCACCCTTCATGAAATGCCCTTTCTTTCTATTTGCAAATAATGTTGACAAATTGCCAATGTCACCCTCACCCTCACCAGGTTGTCGAAATTTCTCCAACTCATCAAAGGTGGGTTGTATATTCTGAGTGCTGAGTGACTTCATGGATACATTCTTTATCAGAAACCCATCCTTAAACATCATCCCTTTAATGTTTTCAAAGTAATCCCCACTCAAATGATCTCTTCTACGCTCAACAGGAATGTGAAGTTCCCTAGAAACAAAGAGGAAACCCAATAATGTTAAAAAGGACAAACTACATTAGTAAACAAGTAATAATAAAAAAAAAAAGGGTCTGCTAAAATACCTAGCCTCCTCTATGTTCATAAATCGAGGAGGAGGAACAAATGCCTTCTTCTTCACAAAATCCCTACCCTCCTGAAAGTGAAAGGTCAGTACAGCCAGAAAACTAGTAGAAGCTCAAAATAGAAAAGGATCTGAATATGACAGGCAGCAAATACAACTTCAACCACATTTACTTTTGATCTATTTCATGTAGTATAAACATCAAGAAGAAATGTTGCTAAGTAATACCAACACAGTCAATAATACAAATTTACACGTAGATACGCACCAACTTATTTGCAATAGCTTGCAAGTCTATTCTTGGAATCAATTTTACTGTAACTCTTTGTCGCACATTGTCAACATCCACCACCTACAAAAGACAGGATAAAGATAAGATAACAAGCTGACAAGATCATGAAATGATCATACAAAACACCAGATGTACCTTTGCAAGATCTCCTTTATATATCCCAGTCTTCATTCTCACCCAGGTGTCCCTGGAAAGGTCAATCGCTTTACTTTCAACAGAAAGGACATCGGTCATTTCTTTTATTGGAACAAGTGTAATTTTTTGCCCAGAAAAAATACTCCGCATACCCTTGATAGCCTGCAAAAAAATTCAAATTTTTCAGAAATAGAGACGATACAATTGGGTAACAATATTGAAGTAAGCATCTTTACACACCTCTCTGACATGGGCTTCTTTGTCAGCCTCAATATAAATATAATTTTTCAGATGATCAAGGGCTACAGCTGATCGAATTTGCAATTCAGATCCTTTATCAATGGACTTTTGCATGAGGCAGACAGCGACTTCCCGCTCGCGGCCAATCTGACATATAAAGAAAACAAGATTGTTCACACCACCATCAGAAGAAAAAGATCATTATAGATGTGAGACCAGCTTGAGTCTGTAAAAATGTAAACACGAGGAAACCTACCGCACATTTGACCATCCACAGCTTGGGATCCCTAACAGATGGCAAAAGAGCTTGTTGCTCCACATCTGTAGTTTCTTCATCATACTCTGCCTGACTTGATCTAGCATATCTTTCCTGTATTCTCCTCTCAAGGTCTTCAACATCTTCTTCTTGATCCTCCCTCGGTAGCAAAGGTCGCCGATGCATCCTTCTATCATCATCGTCAGGAATATCTGCCGGAGTGTCTACTATGAAATCTGCATGACAGCCAAGTTTCAGTCGATCAGCTCTGCTGATGGTATTAATACAGAAAGGAAATCTTCCATAGTAATGAAGAGAACCATGAGAGAGCTCAACATACAAACACAACTATAGGGTGGCAATGGATACATTTTTACATATAGGCATTAGTATATGAACAGGACATAAAGGTATATCACACGTTCATACTCCAGTAGATAACTATAAAGCTACAGGCTGAGAGAAGTAAAACATGGCAATGGAAGTCTCCAGTATGTGCTACATTTGTTTACAAATAATGCTATGAATAAGGCATCATACCCATATGTCCACACACACAAACACCAATTCATAGGCCAGCTACTCAGTTATCTTATCCGAGTGCATCCAAAATAGACCGCAAGAGGACATAATGATTAAGCATAGAACAGAAAGGCTTAAAAGAACCAATATTAGAGCAAGAGTTCCACAAAATAGATATATTGTTGTGAAACAGCTCGACATTGGTTTACTACTTTGATATAAACACAAGCTACTTTCCTAATGCAAAAGTCCATTAAAAGAGGATACGAATTGCAAAATCGATCAGCTATAGCCCTTCCTAATTATATATTTATATTGAGGCTGGCAAAGAAGCCCATGTCAGGGAGGAGTGTAGGGATGAGCTACTTCAAACTTGTTACCTGATTGTGTCCTTTCTATTTCTAGAAATAGGAATTTTTTTTTCCGGCCGTCAAGAGTATGAGGAGTATTTTTCTGGGCAAAAAAATAATACTTGTTCCAATTAAAGAAATGACTGATGTCCTATCTGTTAAAAGTAACGCGGATAACCTTTTAAGGGACAAATTCTGGCACCTTACCCTATTGTCTGCAACAATTACAAAAGGGAACTCTATCTTCAACTGAGCATGGAAACAGAAAGAAGACTATTGTGACTTTAAAAGGTATATCCTTTAAGCAAGCCCTACAAATTTTCTATAACCTCTTACAGATTTAGACGAGATTACAAGTAGTTTATCTGTAGAATGCCAGAGTCTAAAATACAAAGAGATAAACAGCACTAATCTCTGCATAGCACATAAATCCAAACAACATCCGTGTTAGAGCTCACAGTGAGCGTAAAGTAAGGCAGTAAACAAATTCCCATCCCAAAGGGGTGGACTGGCCCTTGCAGTCAGAACCTTCACCAGCCATAAATGACACAATAAACTCGCTCTTAGTAGCCCACCTAGCCAATGAAGCCATCAAACTATTCCACTGACATTATAACTATAAGGCATGATATACAAATTGGATTAGACTGGAAGCAAAACGAACCTAACTTCGAAACGGTAAGGAGTTATAGCTAAGAGCAAAGGTAAAGATCATTCTTTGAAACTACCTTGAGTTACACTGACACTAAAAGAATCCATCAAAGCATGAAAGAAACCTTCACGAACAAGGACTAGCCGATCAAGCACTGAATAAGGAGATCGTTGGCCGTCTCTCAGGGAAGAAAACTATACACATATACATCTACCATATTGGCAGGTCATATGCAGAGGTTTGTTGTAAACCATTTGTCGTTTTCCACACTATTTTCTGTATGAGATATTACACAATCCCTCCTCACGGAAAACCCAAATTCCATTCATTTATCCACAAACCAGAAATAAAAAATAGTAACCATCTTTGCTATTGTCATCGTTATTTCCTAGTTGATATCGCATTCTTCATTCCACCTATAAACGATCCACCACAACTAAAACGAACCCTAAAAAATATCATTACCAGCCTATAAGATTTCAAGTTGAAAGCTAGACCCCAGATCTTATCGTAGCACCATCTTATCCAAGTCTTACTCTATACAATTCATCCATCCGGCAACATGAAAATTAATCGACAACAATTAAACATTTAGCACCCTAACTAATATCACACTATAATTCCTCAGGAACTCAGAAAGTCTTGTATAAAGTGCTCACTTTATTACAGTCTACATAAAAAGTGACGTCTAATTCTAGGTTAAAATTCAGCTGTCTCTCCTAATAATTTGTGATAATTCCTGCTAATATTAACTTCACTGTACGGGCCAAACCCACTACAACAAACCCTAATTACATTCCTTCACTCAGCAACAAACATCAAACAAACTATAACATAACAATTGTCCTAATACGGTTTGAAACCTTGCCCAAGATCTTATAACCCCCCACCCCACCCCACCCAATACTCCATCCTAACATTAGGCAAACCACCCTAACTAATATGACACTATAATTCTTGCTAAAATTAACTTCACCGGTTCACCCCACTACAACAAACCCTAATTACATTCCTCCACTCGTCAGCAAACATTAAACAAGCTAACAACATCAATTAAAAATAAAAATAAAAAACAAAAATAACAAACCTGTCCTACGATCTTATAACCCCTCCCCTCCCCCCACCCCAATCCTCCATCTTCCCCATAACAACATATCAACAATCACACCAATAACATAACAAAACAAATGACAATAATAATAATAACAACGATAATAACTACACAAATTATTAGAAAACACCTAGACCACTCTTTGTAAGTTAATTTTTCTTAAGCTCCTTCTACCCCAAATAGAGTTGTAGATTTATATGCCTTAATTCGGCGACTTTAAAGATAAAACTAACTTGCCCTATGATACCACCGTCTTATAAGTAATCAAAAATAAATGAAATTAGGTAAAGTTACCATCCTCCCCGTCCTCCTCATCCTCGACCTCATCCTCGTCCGCCTCGGCGGCAATATCATCAATAAAACTGGCCCCGTGACTCCGTTTATTCTTTTTCACCTGATGCCTCCCCCCACCTTTACCTCCCCCGCTTCGATAATCCTCGTCGTCGTCGTCGTCCTCGTCTTCCTCGTCGTCGTCCTCCTCCGCCACGTCATCGATGAAATGGGACCTCCCCCGCTTCTTCCCGCCCCCCTTACCGCTCCCCCTATAGTCGTCCTCCTCCTCGTCCTCGTCCGGGTAGAGATCTTCCCCGTACTCCTCGTCCGGGTCGTTGTAAGTGTCCTCGTCCTCGTCCTCGTCGTCGTACGAGTCCCGCTGTCTGGGCATGGTGGTGATTTCGGAGAGCTAGGGTTTGGGAGAGATGGTGATGAAGGTAATAAAATTTGTGGGAGGTGATGCGGGTCGGTCTGTGGGTTGGTTGTGTCGGTGTGGGGCCCGCACTTTGCTATTCGGGTCGCTTATTTTCTTGGGCTTATCCCCACTCTTTTTTGTCTATATTTGTGCACAATGCTCTTCAACTTATTTTCACTTATCTTATCTTATCTTATATAAAGTTTTCTTATTGTTCCTTATTGTTTCTGATTTTTTCTTATTTTTACTTATTTTTCTGAACTTTACTTATTTTTCCTGATTCATGTTGTTTCCATACCTCAACTTTACTTATTTTTCTTATTTTTACTTATTTTCCTGAACATTACTTATTTTTTCTTATTTTCCTGAACGTTACTTATTTTTACTTATTTTTCCTAAACTTTTCTAATTTCTTCTGAACTTATCTTATTTTTTCTGATAATAAGTAGAAATAAGTTGAGGAGAACATACCCTAATGCCCTGTTCTTTTTAACTTATTTTCACTACCTTTCAATTCAGTTTCATTCAGTAACTAAATGTGAATTACGCAATACCTCAGGGCACCAATTATGAAAAAATCCTAATTAATATAAATAAAAGATTCAAATTTTTCAAAAAAAAATAGAAAAGTGAAGGCCTCCTTGTGTCCCAATAAAAAAGCTTCATATTCCTAATTGGGGAGTCTCAGTTAATCAGAATGTCTTGGGAAAGACTATCTACTTAAAGTAGATCAAGACATGTCTAAATGTATAACTTAATTTGGGCTTTTAGGAAGCTTTAAAAAATTAGCTTGCAAAGAGTTGGTATAAGTTTATATCAAAATAGACGGTCTTTTCAAATAATTTGTGCAGTTTAACAGCCCCACTTTCTTATTTGCGTAAGATTTTGGTCACTTTTATCACATAAATGTTTTTTTTCTTTTGGGTTGTAAACTACCTATGTGCTACTCTTTCTTCTTATTCTTGTATGTGGAGCCCATTTTTATTCTATATTCTCAATTATAGTATCAAAAGCAAATGGGTTTGTTATATTGGGATAGAAGGGATTAACATAAAAAAAAAAAAAAAAAAAATCAAAGAAGTTCATAAAAGTTCAAGAAAAAAAATTAAGGCAAAAATAACAAAATAAAACGGTGTAGAGAATAAGCCTAAGATTAGATTAGATTGGACTCAGACAAAAGTCCGTAAAATGAAACAAAAACTTTGAGCATAATGGTTATATCTGGTTCGCTTTAGTCTATTATGTCCCTCCCAACAACCATGTGCGCCCTCCAGCTTCTCTTCACCCTCGCTCGCTCGCAATGATGTCGTCCAAATTCACCATCTAGCGGAGTTCAAAATATCTTGTGATTTTCACTTTAAAGCTTGACAAAGAAGGTCTTATACCTTTAGAATTTTCTTCATCATATGCAAAATGAAGACCAACTCAAAATCAGCTATATTGTCAAGAGAATTTTCTGCATGCCCTCACTCAATTAAATTTCCTCCTTCGAGAAGCTTGTGGAGTACAGGATAAGGAGCACTAAAGATCTTTATCAAGCTCGAAATTGATCTAAAACGAGAGCTTCTACGAGTATCATCAGCCCTTTGTAAATTACTTGTTTGATTAAAACCAGTCCCAACTTTCATTTCATCTTCATCAATTAGCATAGAAATCTCATTAGAATAAGTGTTTTGCAACTCCTCAGCTCGCTTGTAAGATGCAAGAACAACATATGATAACTTATGAAAGAACTGAGAGGTAGGTACAAGGTGTAACCTCTTTGTTGTACCTACCAATGCCAATTGTTGGCAGTGAGTAAAACAATGGATATAATAAGTAAAAAACAATCCTCAATGACATGTTCACGCAAACCATTCCATTTTCAACGAATATACTAGCACCATCATAACCTTGACCTGGTAATTTTCGTATATCAAAGCAATAACAAAAAAGAATTGAAAAAAATCTCATTTTTCAAAGTCATTGCATAAGTATTTGGAACATGAATGTACAACAATGAAAAACTGATCTTTCACTACACCAAGGTCGTCAACAAATCTCTAAAAAAGAGTCATTTGTTACTTTGTAAATATATCCCCAACTTCATCAACAACAATGCAAAATTTGTGCCCGTCTATTTCGTCCCGAATTGCACCATTGATCCTTTCGGCATAAATTTGAAAATTTTCCTTTACGATGTTTGGTGATGTATAAGAAACATTATCGAGAGCATTTCCTAACGCAACTCTCGCCACATCCTCATTAAAGAAAGTTTAATGTTTCATAAGTTCGAGAAAAATTCCTCAATTATTTGTCTCTTCACTTTCGTCGCGACTTTTATGGACAATCCTTGCAAAGGTAGTCAAATAATTGCCTTAATAGACGAATTAACTCTCGAACTATTATCAACAAATTTTTTTCAGATTTTGATTGGCATAAACTAGTGGTAGGTGACATGCTTGGTTATGAAAATCATGCCTTTTCTCTCACAACATTAAAAATGAGGAGAATTACGATCTCCCACATGCATAGAAAATAAAACTCATTTTCCAATAGCTTTCCTCCAATCACGAAATCCATTAACTGTAAAAGTTTGATGAGAAAACAGACACTTATACCTCTATCATTCTCCAATTTTTTTCTTTAAAGTCGTCTGAGCAATTCCTAGAAAAAAAATATCAACGCAATACAATCAACACATTTGAGACTTAGACCTATTTGTATGATAATCTCACACCATGGCAACTGCTAAGCACATGGCAGAAATTATAGGGCAACTCCAGACTTGCCTTGAAGCATGTCAGCAATAGCAGTGACAACCCACACAATGAGATGATAGGCTTCTTAGCCTTCGTTATGGCATAAATTCTAGATTTGCTGATAAAGACAACATCACATTTGAAACGCCAAAACATACAATTAGATGAAATGCCAAACACATATATCCAAGCATACTCATATAAATATGCAGAATGCAACTATAAAAACATGTATCGATGCAACCAAATTTATACAACGTGATCAATTGTTTAACCTAAGTCCATTCCTCCAAGACCATGCCTTTTTCCCTTGCATCATGACTTTCATGTGATCTAATTATCAACTATACTATGGTAAAAAATCAGGCATTTCTTCAATATTAGCACTATAGCAAGTAACTAGCCAGTCACAATAGCTAGGAAAAAAGAAACAAGGAGCATATACCATCGTAGAAGGACTTGTTGTTAGCACTATCTTAGGGATTGATTGCACAGATGACGTAATTATGTATGTACTTAGGGATGCGATCTATTAATGTAGGGTTGCCAAAGCTACGTTTGATCATCTTTACTCTAAGGTTGATAGACGTCTACCTGGTTGGAAAACCAAACATCTGGAAGAAAGGCTTACTCTTGCGCAATCTACCCTTACTACATTGGCAACATACTAAATGCAATCTGCTAAGATCCCCCGGTCTACTTGTGATAGTATAGAAGATAAGACTATAACGTTTATTTTGGGAGGAGACGAGGGAAAGAGAAAAATTCATCTCATTTTTGGGAGACTATGCAAGCACCCAAGAAGTGTGGTGGACTGGGAAACCGATCATATAGACAATCAAATGTTGCGTTCTTGGGGAAAATAGGTTGAAGAATATTGGCAGAACTTCAAACTTTATGGTTTCGATTAGAGCTAAGTATAGCGGATGCCACTGTGTTCTTGATACGTTCCTAGCTCGAAAGAATTGGTCGAATCTCTGACAAGGTATAGTTGATAATGCTAAGTTGATGGCACAAGGCGCAAGCAAGGCTATTAGAAATGGACGTTCTACCCTTTTATGGGACCATAATTGGGTAGAAGACTGCCCGCTTTTTGACCATACGGTAACAGGTATACCTAGATATCTTTTATGGTATACAGTCGAGGATATGTGGCATGTCACAACTGGGTGGTAGTGGGAGCTTTTTTCAGATTTCTTCCCTTACAGGTAATTAAGAAGATTGCGGCCATTGGTGTTTCTCAAGCTGAAGATACACCTGATGCTTTCTACTGAATGGTTCATCTCATGTAGGTTTCACCATTAGATCCGCAATCAAGCTACTAAGAAGGGAAGTTCATGGGACACCAGCAGAGTACTGGAAGTATATTTGGTGTGTCCTTGCTCCTCAACGGATAGGGTTTTTCTTTGGTTAAGTGCACATAATCAGGTTCTTTGCAATGTTAACAAGGTTAGAAGGAATCTTATAGATTATGCTACTTGCCCTCGTTGTGCGCAACAGGAATCCATGACTCACTTGTTGCGCGACTGTCAGCATATTTGGTTTGATCTTTGCTCAGTTGCTAGACTCTCTTCTTTTTATACTACTCCTATGCAACTTTGGATTGTAAACAATGCTATCGATTCTAATTCTAGTGTTCCATATGACTAGCCTATAGGGTTTGCAATTACTTGTTGGTGGATTTGGAAGTGGAGGAATGTTGTGGTTTTGAGCGCACAGAAGATATACCTTTTGATACTTCAACTTTTATGCTTCGAAGGGTGACTAAGGTTAAAAAAGCATTTGATAGACATTCCATTCTACAGCATGCTCCAGGGAGTCTGTTTGTCGGTATAGGAGTCCGGTGGTCTCATCCCTCCAGAAGGGTGGGTTTCCCTTCATACGGATGGGTCCTCTAAAGGTAATCCGGGCTAGCTGGAGGTGGAGGTATTATTAAAAAATAGTACGTATGAGTGACTTCATTATTTCGTATTTTGGTTCGATAAAAATCTGCACTTTGATGAGAGCTGAGCTTATTGCGCTTGCTCGAGGATTGAGTATGGCTTGGGATACAGGCTTCAAGGGAAAGTATGACCCTCAAGGGCCACTAAAAATCCTTATTCTCCATTATCGACATCTTTTTCAAAGGCAACGAATGGGAAGTGTGTGTTGAACATGTTTATCGAGAAGGCAATCGAGCATCGTATTGGTTGGCGAACAAGGGAGTTGAAACTCCAGACAAGATGGTGATACTTGAAGCTCCTCGTAATGAGCTAGGAAGTATTCTTAGAGAGGATATTCTAGGAGTGACAAGGTCACTAATGTTCTTTCTAGCATGTCATTCTGACTCTTCTCTCTTTCGAAAAAAAAAAACACTGAGCACTAGTAATTTTTGGTGCGACACTTAGCACTAGTAGTGACTACTACTACGTACGTACTAACTATAGTGATTAGTGACTGAGCCTTAACCCACTCTCATTCTTTTTCCCACCCTGTAATTTGACTTTTCACATTTGCCGAGGTCGTACTTTGACTATTAATATCTCAAAATATAATCATTTTCAACTTATAAATTTATAATGGTTAGATTTGTATTTGAAAATACTTTTATATGATTATAAGTTTATTATTTTTTTAATTATATTTTTTT
>CAAKMY010008705.1:7071-22984 GCA_901111285.1 Corrigiola litoralis
TTTCAGACCAAAAAAAAAAAACATTAGTGTTATTTATGAGTATGTTTAGGCTATGTTTAGTGCACCAACGGAGTCACCACAAAATTATGTGGTTTCTCGAAACCATTCAACACATTTCTAACCTTGCTTAACTAGAGGCATCATAAGATGATGAACTAGACAAGGTTGTCCTAACTCAAACATCATATAGGATGACTCTCATAGTATGCGTAAAATATAGATTATGAATTCGGGAGAAGTATTACTAGATATGACTTAGTGAGATGTATCTATATAATACTAATAAAAGAGCTACCGCTGACATCATCCCTTGCCACATGTCAGCTCCTTATATAAAATTTTCCCGCCCAAATAACATTTTGCTCAACTAAGGAAAGAATCGTAGTTGGCAAAAACCGGCGGGTGGTAGGGCCAGTATGATTTGGATTTTGTACCCGCCAGTTGGTTATGGGTATAAATTCCTACCTTTGGCAGGTAGCAGAGCGGGTATGGGTATAAATTATGTACGTAGATGCATGGGTATGGTCGTATGGGTATGCGTATATCCACTATCGCCCCACTCCATTGACATTTCTACACACTTCTTCAATCAACTCCTCACTCCCTGCCTTGTACCCGACCTCCTACCTCTTCCACTTGCACCCACTCTCTATACCCCATCTCCTATGTGTGCAGGTCATGCTTGCATAGTATAGTGGCCAACCAAGACACATTTGGCCAGGCAACCACGCCCTCTTTGTCAACCCACTATTCACCTTAGGATCAAAAACAATAACCAATTGCTCACTTGAAAGAGCAAAAGAATGGATTTAGTGATTAGTTGGAGGAGAGTGATTAATTGGTAGTTGGGCTATGGGTATGGATATGTGGTTCTCCAAACGACTTTAATCTACTTATATAGGTTTGGGTTTTCGATGACAATGACGTTGTGTGGGTTGGCTAACAATTGAGAAAGATTGTTGGTGATTTTGTAACGGGGGTAAGGAAGAGAGTCGACGAGTAGGGTAGACGCATAGATAGGCGTAGTACGTGGGGGTGGCATGGGGTGGTCGTTGGGGGATGAGTGGGGTTTTGGGAGTAGGGGTATAAGAGCATATATGGTATAGGAGCAATAAAAAAAGCGGTTTGAGAGATGTCATATGTGCTTCGTGAAAGGAGGTTCGTGAAAATGGGTGCAACATAACAAAATGACTTAAACTTAGGATTAATAGGGAATAATCAACAGTTGGGAGCGATAACTAAAAATGAAACTGACAAACAGGAATTTTTCCAATTAATTTTTCCTACATTTTATACTATTTTACCGGTGCCACGTCATCTTTTCCCAGGGAGAAAGTGACCGGAATATATTGGTTGGTTATGATAGCACATGTTTTGAGAAACTAATGGAACTTATTTGCTCCTATTGAAAGTTAAGGGGTTTAATCATGCATAGTAGGTGAATCTTGAGTCGTACACATATGTATATAGGTATTTTAATATCAAAATAATTAATATCCAAATAATTTATTTACTGCCATGTTGTTTGTAGACACAACAAGAATAGAATAATACTACTACTCCATAATAGGTAAAGAAGAGAACTAGCTCAAGTGGTTGGAGCTATCTAACCCTAATCATAAAATTAGGGGTTAGATTCTTACCTGCGACTTAATGCGCTCCTTTTTTCATACCAAAAAAAAAACTACTCCATAATAGGTTAAATAGAATAAAGCGGGAAGAGCGGACTAAGGCGCGGACCAAAAGCCAGTGTGCGAACTTTATTTACATGCCGGAGCATCTTGGTCGTTGCTAAATGTAGGTCCTACCCACCTTAACAAAAAAAGTACTCTTCCTATAAAAACCTTAAAATTACAACCCTTATCAAAAAGAAAAAATTAAAAAAGTTCCCATCAACTTTGTATTCCCAGTCCACGTCGTCCACCCTGTCATCTTACCGTACTACTTCTCTTTCTTGATTCCGTCCACTCCACCGGCTTACCGGCTTAACCGGTCACCCCTCCTTTCCTCCACACGTGCTACCCCCCTAACTTTCTACCTTCTCGCACGTGCCTCGTCCCTCACCCATACAATATATTGCACCATATACTAGTGATGCATACAGCATACTACTACTATTTCTTCCCTATGAGTTTGCCTGTGTGTGGTGCAACATATAAAAGTTGGAGAGAGAAACCACATAAACGTAACCCACTTCAACTACATCATCAACAACAACAACAAACACTATTGATAGCTACTTGTAGAGAGAGAGAAACCAAATTTTTTATTTAATTTTCTTGGTTGTATAGTTTAGAAAATCTACTACAAATGAGCCATTAAATCTCACCTTCCTCTGATCACCATATATACTACTTCTTTTCCTAGGGGTTTGTAGCACTAGCATAGTATATATCATTTCATGTTATATCATATAGTTGCACTTGTAGTTTCTGTCTATATTACAAATCTGATCACATATTTGCACCAAAGAAGAATAACATGAGGATTAGAAAAAGGAAGGTGCCTTTGCCTATTTCTCTCCTATCTCCTGTACCACTTTCAGATCCTCACCTTTTCAGCCGGTCATCGGTCATCATGGTGCAAAATGGTCATCATCATCATGGTACCAACGACAACAGTAGTAGCCACTCTCAGCCGTCTGATCATTTGACCTCTGATCTGCACCGTGTGATCGAGGACGGGAATAGTAGTACTGGTGCTAAAGGTGACCCCACGATCACGAAACAAGAACTGGGTAGTCTGGTATGTGTGTAATTCTTTCCACCCATATTGATTTTCTTTTGCACCACTTGTTCCAAATAAATGCTTATTTAGTCTAACTTAACTATATATATTGCTCTTTATTTGCTTAGATTATTGCACTCTATGCTCATTTCGCAGGGATTTGGTGGTCCTGAGGGGGGAGCAAAGATTAATAATGATGCCAGGTAAGAACTCTAATTTCAATTCTAATCGATAATCATCTAAAATTTCTGGCTTACTAGAGTCAAATCTCGACATCTAGACCTCACGAGGCCCTCTTTCGCACAGTTGCTGGTGCAGCAACGGTGGAGAATTGGTGGAAAAGATGCTAATCTTTTAACCTCCAATGTTTATACCAAACTTTGATCATTTCTTGGTAGTATAAAAGGTTAAACATGAAAAGGAAGGAATAGTAACTAAGTAGGTTAATTATGATAATGTATATATACTGAGTGGGAAGATACTGTATAAGGGTATCAGCTAGGTGTAACGTTTCATTATCAGCTTTTGGATATAGAGCTACGTACCATACCTTCCACATCTAATCTCATCTAGTCTTTTTCTTTATATTTGGTTATCTACCAAAAGAAAATTAAAAGGATAACAAAGTAATGGTATGTGCCCCTCGATCCATGCCGTGCATGTTAGCATGGGGGGTCCCCAGCTACACACCATTGTCTGCACTATCTTTCTCTATACAAATACATTTTTGCACCCACCATGATCTTAAATTTCTCAACAAGTATTACCACATTTGTTGATTTCGCACTTTAATGTCTGTGGCTGTGTATTTCTGGGATTTTCCGATTTGTAGCAAGGGGAGCATGACAGCAATGGGTGCAGCAGTAGATAATAATGGGCCTATACCCTTCTCCAATGATGAAGGTATGTAGTGAATAATTGATAAGCAATTAAGACTTATATTACCAGTACGTTATTTATCATAATGTTTTTGTTGGTAGTGTAATTGATTGTTTGTGTAATTGTGTTAGTAATTGCACTATTTTATGTATGTACTCCTATCATTATAGAGGTAGCAAGGTGGTGCGAAGGAGATAAAGTAATTCCACTAAAGAAGAGGAGAGGGAGCTTCGAGCAAACAAGTGCCAATGATGTCCGTGCTGAGAACGAGAAGACAACGATGAGTTCCGAGATTGTTACAAACAAAGATGAAAAAGAAGTTAAGCATCACGATCGTGAACATGACCAAAAACAGAAGAAGGTGAATATAACTCATGGCGACATTTGCATCAGTGATAATAACCCTAAGAGCAACAATGTAGCAAGTGCAAAGAAGGGCAACAAAAGGGGCAATACTATCATGGAGGGTTCAAGGTGCAGCCGGGTTAACGGCAGAGGTTGGAGATGTTGTCAACCGACACTAGTGGGATACTCCCTTTGCGAGCATCACTTGGGGAAGGGAAGACTTCGAAGCATGACAAGCGTCCGAGGCAGGCCTTCACTATCGAAGAAGGCTGTTGGCACTACAGGAGTACTGTCAAGTATCATTGCTCCTTCACCATCAATGCTGCTTGGTGAAACAGCCCAGGTGCCCAAGGACACCGAAACGACCGAACGCAAGAAGAAGACTGTGACGACTATGAACTCATCCACAGGGAAGAGGACGAAGCTTGGGGTGGTGAAAGCTCGATCTCTAAGCAGCTTGCTGGGCCAAACAAGTACAGCAATATCTAGCAACAGTTTCAATATTGCAGTGGCAGCTATGGTAGAGCTTAAGAAGGGCAACAATCTGGATCAATGAAATAGTACGAGGTAATTAGACTGAAGCTGCATATATATAGTACGTTGTATATATATCGCTTTGGTGCAACTCTAGCTAGTATAAGGGGTGATGCTATAGGAACGTATGATATGCTTGCATGTATATTTGGTGTATTTGATCGATGGTGAAGCTTATTTTGTAGCCATCGTTTTTATGGTTATCGAATCTTAAGTATTTTCTCAAACAATCCAGCAATAAGAGATAATAGACGTCTCCACTCTCCAGTGCTTAATGTTTGGTGCAACTGCCAACTACATGGTGTATGGACTATGGGCCTATACGTACATTGTTTTTTTTTTTTTAATCTAAATACGTATTGTAGTAACTCCCTTAATTCATCATACAACTTCATATGCTTCAGCTTCTAATGACTACTTTAATTTTGGCTAATTAATTCGGCAAAAAATCGGTGTTGACAGTGATTTTCTAATTTTATATTGATTAATTAGCTTCATACTTTAAAAGATTATAATGTTATCGATAAGATAGATTATAACACAAATTGTTTGATGGTTAACAGAAAGTTGTCACAAACTAATAGTATCAGAAAAGACTTAGAATATGATGAGACTAGCTGGTTATACTTAATTCTTTTCCCCAAATCATAGCATAAAAATAGGCAAATGCATAACATGATCCTGCTTAAGCTAACCCATTATACTCAACAGACAACAATTGATAAATTTTGAGGATCCCAATGGTTTGGTGCTCATATGGAGATTGTCCGGCCAGGTTCAAATCCTCATTACCCTCATCTTCACAACATTAGTTGCTCCAATGTACAAACCCTTTATTCTTTCTGTTCGAATATAATTTTGCCGACACATCGTTCTCGTGTATGATCCCCCCAAACTCCCATGTTACATATATATCTAAACATCTATGAAGAATTACATTGAGGTGGCCTGAGGTTTTACTAATTACATCAAAGCATCCTATTGTTCCATAATTATAATTGATCAACTGGGGAATATCTCGAATTTAAGTATTATTCTTATGGGAGAATTTGTGTCCGGTTGGCGCACGCATAAAAAAAAAAGTCCGGCAATGTCTAGTATAAGCGATTATGTGTCTGGAAAGAACAAAAAAATGTCTTTAATAGAAAATAATGTGTATGGGAATAACAAAATATGTTTGGAGTAAGCAATTATGTGTCTGAAAAGAACAAAAATGTGTCTGCGATAGGCAATTATGTGTCTGGAAATAAGAAAAATGTGTTTGGTGTTTGAAAAGAACAAAAATGTGCTGGAATACAATAATAGTTCAGAATAAATATGTCTAGAATAAACATTTTTTGTGTCTAGAATAACACAAAAAGCGTCTGTATGGACACATGCGTGTCCAACAAAAAAATGTCTCAAAATAAACTTGTTTAGAATAGACTTTTTGTGTCTAGAATAGCTTTCGCCAGGGGCGGATCTTCCCTTTGCCGAGAGGGAGCCCGACCCCTGCTGGGATTTTAGCTATATATGAATTTCTTTATTAATGTATCATTCGGCCCCTGCTGGCTTAGTGGTAAAGACTTAAATTTCTATACTATAGGTCTACGGTTCAAGCCTTGACCCCTGCTCATTATTATTTCAAGATCCACCACTAGCTGTTGCACCCAATTTTAAAGTGCGGGTGCCGAATACAAATATATGGGTGACACCTTACAATTTGACTAATTTCATAAGTAGATCACGTTACTAAAATGTCAAAGCTAACTTCCTCCCACCATTTCAGGCCGTCTTCCAAATGACAAATTTGGCACTTTAATTTGGTCATAACTTTCATATTATTAGTCAACGTTTGTTAAATTACTAGATACAAAACTTAACTTGCGCCCAATCATAGTTTGGAGCAACACTTAACTATGGCTTATATGCCCACCTCAATGTAGTTAAGCTGAACCCCCGCGGCCACTCTAGTGTATTTTTCCGGATATTTTATTTCTTTAATTAGTTTCTCTAATTTCGCTAATTCCTATAATTTGAAACTTTTTTATTTTGAGAAAAGCCTCCAAACCATGGTACATATAGTTGCATATAACTAGAGTACGTGTAAATCGAACCTAATGTGCCATTCGGTACTTATTAAGCATGTATTGAGTGAACTAGCTTTCACTCCATAACTTTAACTTTCCTCACTCACTTAGGTCTAAATCGGACCTTAACCACGTCGAAAACCTTATTTTTTTAAGCCACTCAACCATTCATAATCCATTTTAGCCCAGTAAAACTCTACTAAATTTGACTCATATTTAAAAAAAAATCAATCAAGCCCAAGGACACCGACTCACTTATTCATATCAAAGACAATGCATCAACCCACATGTCTCAATATTATGGGTTATAAAAGACTTTGGATCACCGGATTTTATGCGAATAGATTACGGTATCTACATTAGGTAAATGCTTTGGTTGGCATTGGCAAAAAGGGATATGGCGTAAGTACATTGACATCCTTGCAAACATGTATCATGAGGATTGTAGTACTAGTATACAAACTACGCACTGTAGGGATCAGTCAAGATCGGATCTCCTATTAGAATTAGAGAACATTAAGGGTCAACATGTTATCCTATTTAATTTTTGTCATGTGAATGGATGCACAAACATGGTCAATTCAAGATGATTTAACATGGTGAATGATATTTGCAGATGATATTGTTCTCGTTTATGAGACGCGAGTGGATGATGGGGCTAAGTTGGAAATGATGGATTTTAGGAAAAGTAGAAGCAAAGCTGAACAAATGGAGTGCAAATTTAATTAGCAATAGTAGTGATATTGTAGGTGAGGTAACCTTAATTAGATGGCTAGGTTATTCGGATGAGTAACTTTTTTTTTTTTTGTTATTTGGATTCTAATCTAGGTTCTATATCTTATAGAGACCGAGAATTGGATGGAGATGAAGTACCTAGAGTCAAGGCAAGCCAGTTAAAGTGAAAAATATATGCTACTAAATTTTTTATGCGATCGAATTCTGCCTTTGAGATAAAAAGAAAAATTATATCCCAAAAAATAGGCCTATTTGAAACGATGAAAAAGTGATATGTTTAGAAGAAACGTGTGGCAGAATTATGCATGCTACTTTGGGTATGTGAGCATACTATAAGATATCGATTTGAGAATGCACTCATTAAAAATCGAGTAGATGTGAGTTTCACCTATTAAGCTAGTTTAGAAGCAAGAGACCCCTACATTTGTCTGAATATGTGAGAAGAAGACTATATGATGTATTTATTTGTTACCAAGAGTGAGGAATGTAGTAATGAAGATGTAGTGAGGGGTATAGGAAGACTCAAAATGACGTGGGTAAAGAGTTATTGACTGCCACATGAGATTTTCTGAGTTGGTGAAAGTCTAACTTTGATAGAGTTAAGTTGAGAGAGTAAATTTATGTTTATGAGTGGTTTAATTTTTTTTTTTTAGTTTAATTGATTATAATTTTAAAATTAGCTTTGAAAATATCTTATAACATCTTCCTTTTATGAAACTATTTTTAGAACTGTGATTGTTCTCAATAATGATTTACGTTAGCTGACACCAATCAATATGACTATAGGGCTTTGTTGTATGAGCTTAAGTCAGGTGATTGGTTGTTCTATATACCTATACACTTCCCGCATCACCACACAACCATGTCGATGAAAATTGATTTATTTAACAATGGAAGAGGCTGGTAATGTTATAACATATGGTACATGGTGTGCGAAAGCGCGGTTGATAGACAATATAATGTGGTATATACATAAAATTAACAAGAATAACAAGAGACAAAAAAAATTCCGTGGTTCATTATCTCTTATCAATATACTCCCTCTGTTTTCATATGATGTTCCTGTTTGACTTTTCACGTTTGCCAACTCACGTTTTATATGTTAAATATCTTTGGTTATATGTTAGTAAAAATCATAAAAATTTGATATTATTAATCTACTCATCAAGACAAATCAAACAAGATCCCACATGACTACATTTTATCTTATATATTGAAAAGTAGCCACAAATCAATCTCTATTTATGAATAGTGCCCAAAGTCAAAATAGGAACATCATATGAAAACAGAGAGAGTATGTGATAGCTATAACTACATACAACAGAGGACCCGAAATTCACTACTTGATGAGACACTTATGAGAATATTCTACAGTTGATCCTCACCCCGATTTTCTCTTCATGTATGCAAATCTTCTGAGATGTTTATATAGTAAACCCTCTAAAACAATTACCTAATACAATAAGGAAACTAAAAAGCACACAAAACATTTGAAGCGAAACCGTGTTGAAAAAATGGAACAGCCTAATCCGCACCATGCAAACTAGGCCACACCCCTCGGACTGTTGTTGGTTCGCGATCTTACTTTTGTTCGTCTTGATATTCGAACTCCCTCTAATCAACCCCGAAACCAATTATTCTAATTACATCCTACCAATACATAATCTACTGGTATTATGTAATTATGTAGGGTCAATAGTCTACATTATATTGAGAGAGAAGAACCGAAAAGATTTTGCAAGTATTCATTCAATATAAGGGAACTTTGGCAGCATTAGGCATGCACTTGCTAAAGCATTTTATGAGAATTTTTATGGGAAGCCACCCCACTTTCATCAATATGCATAGGGAGTGACCGAGTGTACATAAAGAAACATATATAGGCCTTAGATTTTGTTTGAGGGTTACTGTGTGTCTTTTGACTTGTGTAGCTGCATTGGACTGAGCTAGAATAAGGCTGCCCAAGACTTGAAGCCAAAAATATACTCCAGTACTTCAGTTAGAAACAAGTGAAAACAAATCAACCCACTTTTAAATTCTATTCAATTGTAAGAAAAAATGTGTCATTGAGTGTATTTTCTTGTTTTCGGGGATATGGCCAATTTGTGTGTTCTTTTTTTGCTTTTGGGGGTATTCAGCACCCAACATAAAACATTACGCGCTACATGAGAACAGAAGGGGATGACTATCATAGTTACGCTATATACTACGTACTCCGTAGTTACTTAAGCAAAACAAAATCACCTCGAGCGCATCATTGATAGAGTTACCGCAACTTGATTTCAATTCATGGTGCTCTAAAGTATGCGGAAATCTATATCAAATTGGTCTAGACTGTTAAAAGCAATCTATTCATGATAATCAAGAGATAATCAGATAATAAACTAGGTGTTATTCCAAATTTTGCAAAAATGCCATATAACCAAAACTGCATATATGATCATGATTCATGATGCACATCTGGTTGGAGGTGGGCACTTTAGTCGGTAATCTATACAATAATGTTAAAAAGCGTTCTAACCATGATATTACGTCAAGTAATCATGTCACATGTTATTAGATAGCCGCTCAATAAAATCTAGTTAGCTCCACCTAATTATATATTAAGCCTATTTAAGTTTCATTTAATTTTGTTCATAATAATGTCACATGTGGAAATAGATTATAAAGTTATCTTTAAATACAACCATTTGAAGTGTCATTCAATCACGTCTGATTAACTGAATAACTAAACTAACAATAAGTATTTCAATATAATCTTTATTATGAAAGTTAAACCATAAATAGGTGATTCAATGTAAACAAACTATGAAAATAATCTAACAATTGTTAGATGAAAATGTTAAAGGCCCCCGAACAATAGTTAATTTATATATCTGATTTCATTATGATTAAGAACTGATATAACTGAAGAGAATGAAAAGGTTTGCATAATAAATTTTATTATATAAATCATCTTCTTTAGATGAAGGACTGAATGTTATTGAGAATACTAAAAAGCCAAAAAGTACAAGACACCAAAAGTACAAATGTAAAACATAAAGAGACCTAAACCAAGTAGCTAGAATCGCACTCAATTAATGAACGTACCCTTAACTTATGCACCACTTTTAACAAGTCCATGAAATAAAACAACGAAAGAGTCAGGTGTGCAACTGATTCAATAGCACCAAACAAAAGGGGCACATTACGTCTAACTCTTGGATCAATTTTACGCTTGCCAATCTTGATCTATTATTAAGCATTTTCAGGATGGTAAACCATACAATCTGCTCATAAGTATATCTCAACTCATTGCTTGGGTCTTGCAAATCATTACTCAAATATGAAAAGTTTGCATTGCAAAAGGAATATGCTTAACAACAATGAAATCAACCAATTCTATATACATCCAACATTCATTAATTGATAATTTAGCTTGTGACATGTAGTTTATTACTATCTACGCCTACTTGTGTAGTATGTAGGCTATAACGAATAGCCAAGAATTTTATAGTAAACTCCAAAAATAATGGTGATAGTCTAATAGATCCCTACATTATCCATAAAGAATGTCAATCTTCAAATGAGTTTCAGTTATGATCCTCTTCAATCATCTATAGATTATATGTATGTGCACACATTTTTTGTAGGAGTATTTTCATACATGTCGCTTTGTTAGTTGTACGTAGAAATGTTTGCAGAATCTTCATCTTATTCTTACCTGATGAGCAAAGAGACAAGCTTCAAGTAGTTAATTTGTCATAAATAACGGTTCAAAATAGGCATTGCGATTCTTTGCATTAACCTTAAGCAACTAATGAGCATTAGTTGTTCAATTTGACTTTCCTATAGATAAGTATTACTGTTCCATTACGTGATTTAGTAATGAATTAATCTTGTATTCCGAAGTTGACATTCGCTGAAGGTTGACGAATGAAAGGCGGGGTTGATCTTTTTCAATGAAAAAAACGACCTTATGGCGGAGTGTAGCTATATACGGGTGATGCAAGAGTCACTAAAATTTTGTTGGTTGAGAAAGCAGAAAAGCGTGCAAGAGGAAAGCTGGCGAGACAGGACAAAGGCGACAACATCACAGCCTTTAATTTCTATTTTCAATCATATAATTGGAAATTTGGAACCAAACAAAACGCTATCCACACAATACATTAATTGCTTTACTATAATGATCCGCGTAGATAGGTATACTTGCCATACAAGTCTCCTACTAAGAACAGGTGCTTAGAGCCGGCAAAACCGACCCGACCCGACCCAACAAAACCAACCTAAATCACCCGAAATCCGACCCGATTCAACCCGAGAAAATCATCACCTGAAACCGACCCGATGCAAAACCAAAACCCAATTCAACCCGAAAAGTGGAAACCCGAAACCGATCCGAGTTGACCGAAACCGATTCAACCCGAAGCATAAACCGACCCAACCCGAACCGATACTAATATCGATCACATAACTGACTGAATTATAGCTAGTTATCCTCGCAAAACATTTAAACTTTGTTGTAAATGGTATATTTTTATTTTTCTCTGAAATTTGATACACAATTTTGGATAAAGTTTCGATAATTTGATAAATAACTTGACCCGAAGTTGACCCGAGACTACTTTGACTCAAAACCGACCCAATCCGAAACGGACCCTAACCCGACCCGAAAGAATAATGACCCGATGTGATCCGAAACCGATATGACCCGAAACGAAACCGAACCGACCCAAAGGTTGTTATGACCCGAGTTGACCCGAAACCGAGCTGACCCGACCCAAAACCAACACGACCCGCCCGATTGCCTACTATACATGTGCTTGCCTAGAAATTGTATGACGAAAGAGAAAATGTATTACTAGAGAGTGGAATATGGGGGATCTAAATCCAAAAACGTTAAGAGAAATTTTGTAACAAAAGAGGGAAGTTTTCATCTTTATTGTTTAGTTTCCAGGTAGCAAATTCCATTTTTCTTTTAAAATGATAACAAGACCCGAAAAAGTCTTTAGAACATACTAAAAAGAATATTACCTGTAGGAGTGGGCCAAGGATCTCCCTCTCAATAGTCCCTCACAAACGCTCCGACCAAAGATTTTGCTCAATGGTCATTAGAACAATTTATAAACAAAATATTCAAATAATTTAGAAACAAGGAATTGGCCTTAGTTGGCTCCATCCTAGTAGAAAGGATTATATAGTAACAAAACTACAAATTAAATAATAAATTTTGGTGTTCTCTTTCGTCTGATTTGTATTATCACAAATAGAGAATTATCACATTATCCAACAAAACTTCAATTTTACGTCACAAAACAAATTTATGTTCATCTACTTTTTCTGGATTTTTGTTTTGGTTATTCAATATTCTCTTTTTCGAAACTTATGAACGCTTAATTTATTTTCTTTATTTTTTTACACTATTTTTTGAACTTTTAGGGTTAATTATATTGTTTGAAAATTTCTTCATTCTTAATATATCAGAATTAATACAAAAGTCTTATATTTTTACTGTCAAATGAAGTAATCCCTCGGAGGTTTAACACCAATGTGATATTTGACATCATGTACAGATGATATGTGTCAACCTAAATTTATGTAAAATTAAGAGAAAAAATAATTAAGTTAAAAAAATCATACATAAATGATAATGATGACCCTTATATAAGTAAAAAAAGTCAAAAGGATAGTTATAGAGAGAAAAACTCTCTATTTGTAGAGTGAGATACTCTCTACTTGTAGAGAAAGAAAATCAAATATTATTTTACCATTTTGTAACCGTTAATGAAAAAGGAAATATATGAAAAAAAATTAAAATGGTGATTTTGATAGGAAATTGGTAAGGAGAATAGTGTAATGAGCAAGGTTCAATAGAAACTCAAATGCACTCTTCATTAGAGTTTCGGAATTTTCTCGTTTACGATGTTGTTGTAGCAACTTTTTGATTAAAACTAGTTTTTGGCCCTGTGAAATTCACGGGGTTGTTTCTTGATATCTTTTTTAGTGAACATTTTTTGGTGCTTTTAAATTATATATGTTTCATAATTTTCTTTTTGATATTTTTTTTTCGTTTCTTATATCATTTTTCAAGAAGAATAAATAGAGTCTTATTCCATTAATTTGTCGTAATCATTGAATGTGTACTAATTGATAGGAGGTTAAACATTTTAATTAAAATGATGTAAAAATTTAATGCAAAAGCTAGTTAATTAAGAATGTTATATAATGACGTAGTGAAATTATATGGAAAATGACTTGGCACAATATCGTGTAAACAACGCCTTTTAACAATATTGTATAGATAGATGCATGCAATTGGATGATCTTGTTTTTATTCATGATTATGATAATCTAAATGGAGTAATTATTGGGCTGGTACTATGAAGAATGAGGTGTATATATATATATATATATAAGACTCATAAGAACCTTGATAATGTTGGTTTTGGAACTTAATTACTTAATACCTTTATTTGTGAATGTAACACTCATGGAGGAAAAAGTAATATAAATAAAAAGATACTTATGCGCATAGCCCTAAAAAAAAGTGGTACCAATTCACAGTTTCTTGGTAATCAAAACCCTTAAGGGACATAAGTTGATTATGTCACATATGTTGATAAGGATGATCGAGGTAGTTTATAAGGACATAGAGACATTGTTGAAGAAGTTGAGTTTTAGTTAACTTTTCTTATGAGTCTCCTGACAAGTGAATTTACAAAACTTGTACAAATAGTAAGTCATTACTAAGAATTGGAGTGTTTTTCCTATGCCCAAAGCTCATTATCATTAGAAGGGATGGTTTATCATAAGGTTCAAATTAGTGGATCAGATGGATTGGGGTTGAAAATGAGTCCTTGCACTATGGGTAATAGACCTTTCTTGCTTAAACCTTGAACACCACGATGTAGGGTAGATGAGGTAACAACAAGCAAGGTTCCAGTCTAGATCATTTCGCCTGCTAGGTGTTGAATTCTAGTATATAGGGAGTATGATCAACGTGGCAAGTTAATTAGTAAGATATACATTGTCCGGTTATAAATATATTGTTAAGAAAGAGAGAATTTGCTTCGAGGAATTTTATTAGAATGAATGTGTTTAAAGAGCATCCTATCATCCTATGGTTGTTCCAATGTGCTTTTCTTTAATTTTTGTGAAACCTTTGGTTAACAAATTAAATTGCTTATAAATTAAATGAGTACCTTTGAAACCTTTTTGTTAATGAGTATAGAAGTACAATTGTTAGAATGTAGGTACGTAAACATATGTCATGAAATGAGGTCGAGGATATAAGGGTGAAATCAGCAGCAACTAATAATGATGTTCCTACTTTAAGGATTTTTTTGTAGCTATTAATGTTATTCCTAGGAAAAATATGTTGATAGGGAGTTCACTGATCTTGACAGTGAATGGCATATTGTTTTTGGAAATGTACTTGTTATTATGGGAGTAAAGCAGAGAGTGAGTGACACTCTGTCTTTTAGGCTGAGAAATAATAGGACTAAAACTTATAAGCATTTCATGAATCTTAATTGAGGGCTAGATTTGTCAAATGGGGTTCAATCTTATACCCCAACATACAGAACTTATACAAGGAGACATGTTATAATGTAGAGGAAAAAGCTCTTCATTGACATTATGGCAGTCTCTGCATGGAAAAAAAGAGGAATTAGTAATGCCTTCAAGGAGCATGAGGTGTAAAGCTTCATGAAAGCACATCAAGTAAATATGATTGAAACCAATGTGAAGCTTATGATTGCTCTTACAATAAACAAGAAATGTACTTGGTAATTTGGAACTAAGTGATTGTTATGCTTATTATTACAACAACAACAACAACAATGAAGAAGAAAAAGACTTATAACCTTAACAACAACCTCATCATCATCATTGTCTTCCTTAGTTGGAGTCCTAAGGTTGGAGGAGAGAAAGATATAGATAACCAAATTATATTATGGTAAGGAGAAAATATTGGGAAGTCGAAAGATTAGAGTGGTAATTAGATTAAACTGTGTTGGCGCCACGGCCCACGGGGGTGGGAGATGCACAATAATGTTGGTTGCATTCTGTACTAGCATGGAGAGAGGAAGGGAGGAGTTTCAATGGTGAACGTTATTTTAATGAAATGATATATGAAAAATAAAGAAGTTGTGCTTTTAAGTTTAAAGCTTATGTACTTTCTTTGGACACAAAGTAAATAGTATATGAATTAGAATGACTAGTCATTTGTTGTTTATAAAAAAACGTCTTATACAAGTTTTTGGAAAATCATATAAAAAACCGAATGTTTACCAAATTCATCCCACCATTTTACAATAATTTTTTTATTGTCTATTTATTAATAAAAATTCAAATATTATGTGAAAGGATAACTACCAATCTAATACCTACATGGTGGGTGTGTATCACCTTTCTTTATTATTGATCACTAGGAGCTATTGGAGGGCGCCACACAAAAAAGATAATTTCTTTTTACCCCACTATCCCTTTTATTTCACACCAGTGAACGGGTTTATCCTCTTTTTTTATCAGAAAAATTACGGTAATACCCGATGAAAAGGCGGAATTCTTAGATAGTACCCAATAGATGCTAATGAAATTTCATTTCTCCTTCGTCCTCCTTTTGGACAAACAATATTTCTTTT